>VMDR010000336.1:0-263214 GCA_007922815.1 Macrotus californicus | reverse complement strand
GGAGGGCATTGATTTGCTATTCTATTTATGTATACATTCATTGGTTGATTCCTGAATGTGTCCTGACCTGGGATGGAACCCACAACTTTGGGATATTGGGACCATGCTCTAAAAAACTGAGCTACTCCACCAGGGCTCTTTTCTGCTATTTTTAAATTCAAAAGTGGGCCATTAAAATATTTGCTTTAAATACGCCTGCATCCACAAGTACACAGAGTCTAGCCAGGTATTAGTCATTAGTTATTATTAAGATATGTGTGTTAGTGGTAACCATTGAGAGGATACCATGTGCCGGGTACCGAGGCTGAGTGTTCTACAGATATCATGCATTGATTCTTAAGGCAGCCTAATGAAGGAGGAAGGAGAGTTATTTTCACTTCACACAGGGGGAAACAGGCCCACCAGGATAGAGTAATTGTCCAAAGTCATCCTAGTGCTAGTAAATGTGCTCATTGCTGGGATTAAAAACCAAGCTGTGGCCTTAACCACTTTGCTATCTCATAAAATGCTTAGCACTTTGCCTGGTAAGTGCTCATTCAGTATTAGCTGTTGTTAGTCTTATTATCACTGAATAGGAGGAGGTCTCTATGTCAGAAACTGAGGCCCAGAAAGGAGCAGTAGTTTGCCCAAGGTCACATAGCAAGTCACCAGAGGGCAGGATTTTGGACCATAAATCTCTCTAAGTCCTAGAGCCCTTTGCTAACTGCACAGCCCCACACACTTTCCTTTGCTTGGGCCCAGGAAATCATCTGAGCCAGGGAAACTCTGTCCTGAGGCTTTGCTCCTGGCATCTCCCATCTCTTCCTCCTTTCCCTCCTCCAAAAAAGAGAAGTCCCTGGAGTGGGGATGACGATTGGGGTAAGAAGTGGGACACCCTTCCTCCTTGTGCTAGCACCCCACTCTCTCCCTCACCTGCAAACCAATGTGGAAGTTCTTTCCTTATTGCCCTCACTGAAGGGGATGCCTCACTGGGGGAGGGGTATAGATGTTTTATGTTTTTTTAATTGATTGATTAGAGAGAGAGACTGTGTGTGTTATTGACTGTTCCACTTATCCATGCACTCATTGATTGATTCTTGTATGTGTGCTGACGGGAAATCAAACCCACAACCTTGGTGTATCGGGACGATGCTCTTAACCAACTGAGCTACCGGTCAGGGTGGATTGACTTTATTAAACCACGTGCCAGGCCTCGTGGTAAAGACTGGAGAGGAAGCAGAGAACAAAAGCAGACTCATTTCTGGTTTTTCCTTCCAGGAGCCTACAGTTGAGTAAAGGAAATAGATATTGACTTTTTAAAAGATTTTATTTATTTATTTTTAGACAGAGGAGAAGGAAGGGAGAAAGAGAAGGTGAGAAACATCAATGTGTGGTTGCCTCTCATGCACCCACAACTGGGAACTTGGCCCGCAACCCAGGCATGTGCCCTGACTGGGAGTTGAACTGGTGACCCTTTGCTTCACAGGCTGGCGCTCAATCCACTGAGCCACACCGGCCAGAGAGGAAATAGATGTGAATTTAATTTACCTCATGAAGAATTGTGAGATTGCAATTATGTTCAATGCTAAGAAGAGAAGGACACCGTATCATAAAGGGAAAGATTAATCAAGTCACAGGGCCTGAGAAAACATTCCTGAGAAAGTGATGGTCAGGGAGAGGTCTGAGGGGAGGCAGCAGTAAAGCAGGCTGAGGGGTGAGGGGAAAGGTGTTCTGTGCAGTGGGAACAGCACTTGCTAAAGACCTGTGAGACTCCTAGCATTGCCTATGCAAGACCTGAGAGGAGGCCCAGGTGACTGGGGCACACAGCTCGAAAGGACGCTGGAATCTGGTGAAGGAGACAGGGGCCATGTCGTTCAGAACTTAAGAAATGGAGTCATTGGAGGGTTTCCAGCAGGCAGGTTGGTGAGGTGATCAGATAGGAGTAAAGCGTTTAGCCCGGGGGCTGGCACTGCAGTGGCTAGTAGAAGGCAGGAGAGCCCTTTCTTCATTCCACAGCAGTCTCTATATCTATAGATAACATTTCATTCCCATTTCTCCAGACGTCCAGTGAATGAATGCTTGAGTTATTTATTATCGATATTAGTAAGAGTAGTAGTAATAATAATAATATTACTCCTAATGTGCCTCTCCTGAATTGCCCAAGAAAATCATTTAAAAAGGTTTAAGACCTGATAAGGAAACACAGCCTTCCTGCCTGTCACCCTTGTGAGAAGACCCCCCCCCCCCACCGCCCCCAGAATAGAGTATGTGATGTCTTTGTGGCTTGGGGCTCAGCCTGACCCACTGATTGTTTTCTCCATCCTAAGCCTTCAAACAGATAGCGTGCCTCGCTCTTTAGAGAAATGCCCTATGACCCCTCCAAACTTGGTGATCATAAAATGAGGTACCACTTTAATTCATCCACACTTGATAGGTTTCTCCTTTTAGGAAGGTGTTTGAAAAACTCTTGCTTTCACCACCTGTTACCTGGACTGGCAACCTCACCTGTCTTAGCTACACTTTCTTCATCTGTAAAACAAGGTCTGGGGAGCATTGAAAGGGACGGTGCATGTCTTCATGCACACTGGCAAGACCTCAGCCTAGAGTTCTCCCTGAAGTAACATTAACTGGGACAGTGGTGGTGATGGTGGCAGGGAAACACAGGTGTCCAGTAACCTGCTTCCTCCACTGTCAAATGAGGAATATGATATAGTGTGGAGTGGGACTCAAAATCTTATTTCCATTCTTGACTCCTTTCTCTCCTGCTTCTGTGTCAGAGCCATCAGCAAATCTGACAGCTCATCCTTCAAATTAGATCCAAAATCTGACCCCCAACACTCTTCCGTTTCCACCACCCTGGTGCCAGCTATCACCTTCCTCACTCTACTAGAGTACCGCACCAGCCTCCTTATTGGGCTCCTGGCTTCCATCCTTGCCCCCTAGGGTCCCCTCTTCCATTGCAGCCAGAAGAGTCTTTGCAAACCTTCAGCTGTGCCCCATCTCTATTGAAAGCCTTCCTGTGACTCTCCATCTTATGCAGCGCAAAAGCCAAAGTCCTTCCAATGGCCCCCTGTAGTCCCCATGATCTTTACTCAACCCCTCCCACCATCCTCAGCTCTCACCACACCAGCCCCTTTGCTTTTACCTGACTACACCAAGCACAGTCCAATCTTAGGGGCTTTGCAATTACTGTCCCCTCTGCCTGGAATTCTTCCTGAAGAATGCATGTCTTCTTTCTTCACTTGCTTCGTGTCTTTGCTCAAATGCCACTTTATTAAAGGGATGTCTTTTCTCACCCCCCTATTAAAATAGCAAGCCTTGTCCTGGCCAGGTAGCTCATTTGGTTAGAGCATCGTGCAGGTTCAGTCCCCAGTCATGGCACATATAAGAATCAACCAATGGCCCTAGTCAAGCAGCTCAGTTGGTTAGGGTGTCCTCTGGCTATGCCAAGGTTGCAGGTTTGATTCCCAGTTATGGTACATACAAGCATCAGCCAGTGAGTGTTTAAATAAGTGGAACAACCAATCAGTGTTTCCTTTTCTCTCTCCCTCTCTCCCCTTCCTCTCTCTAAAATCAATAATAATAATAATAATAATAATACATAAAATAGCAAACTTCTACCTTCATCTTCCAGCACTCCCCATCCCCCCTTCGCTTATCCTCATCCAATATGGATTTCCTCACTTATTATTGTCCACCCGACTAGAATATGCTCTGTGAGGGACAGCTGATTTATCTGTTTGGCCACTGCTATGTGTTGTTCATTGGGCACCTAGAATAGGGCCTAGCTTATACTAGGTGCTCAATAAATATTTATTTATTTATTTTAAAAGATTTTATTTATTTATTTTTAGAGAGGGGAAGAGAGAGAGGAAGAGAGGAAGAGAAACATCAATATGTGGTTGACTGTCAAGTGCCCCCAACCAGGGACCTGGCCCGAAACCCAGGCATGTGCCCTGACTGGGGATCAAACTGGCAACCCTTTGGTTTGCAGGCGGGAGCTCAATCCACTGAGCCACACCAGCCAGGGCTCCATAAATATTTATTGATGAGTCAAGGAACATACCTAACGTACTTATCTTCTCCAAGGCTTGGATTCCTTCCTTAAAAGGGGGCTTCCGATGTTTTCATCATTGTGTTGTTAAGAAAAATTACATGGTACACGGGAATGCATGTTTTAGAATGCTGCCCAGATGTTGAAGGTGAAGAGAGGTCCTAAGGCTTAGAGCATTGGCTTCTGACATCTGTGTGACCCTAGGAAGGTCACTCAAATTCCCTTCAGAAGTTTATTGCAAATTTTAAATAAGAAGTCGTGTGGAAAGTGCTTAGTACAAAGTTTGACATGTAGTAATAACAACTGTCATTTTTTTTTTTTTTATTTTTAGAGAGAGAGGAAGGGAGAGAGAAAGGGAGGGAGAGAAACATCAATGTGTGGTTGCCTCTCACATGCCCCCACCAGGGACCTGGCCTGCAACCCAGGCATGTGCCCTGACTGGGAATCAAACTGATGACCCTTTGGTTCACAGCCCACGCTCAAGCCATTGAGCCATACCAGCCAGGGCACAACTGTCATTTTTGTTGAGGGACTGGAAAGGAAGGATTCTACTTCCCAGATTTGCTGTGGATCCAGGCTCTGCCTCCTCTTTTGTTTTGGATAAAACAGAAGGGATGGACCCCCTCATCCAGACCCATCCTTATCTCCTCTGGGCAGGCCTCACCCTCAAAGCTTCAGGAAGTCCATATACACAGTATGCTGATAACCCTGCCTGCAGACTGGGCTTTGGAAAGTGATCATTACAGTAGTTCCCCACCCCCTGCCTTTACTCCTCGGGGATACATTCCAATACCCTCAGTAGACGCCTGAAATCTCCAGTAGTACTGAACTCCATTATACTATGTTTTTTCCTGTACATACACACCCATGGTAAAGTTTAATTGATAAGATAAACACATTAACAATAAAATAGAACAATTATAATAGTATACTGTTATAAGAGTTATGTGAATGTAGTCTCCCTCTCTCAAAATATCGTGTTCTGTACTCACACTTCTTCTTGAGATGATGTGAGATGATAAAACGCCAAAACTATTCCTGAATCTTGCAGTGAACAGCTCGGTGTCACTTGTTCAGGGTATCTCTTGCTAAAGTCTGCACACAGGCTCAGATGCTTTCTGCTTGCCGTCAATAGAAACACGTTTCTTTTTTTAATTATTTTATTGTTTGTTCAGTTACAGTTGTTTGCGTTTAATCCCCAACCCCCACCCCCGCCAATCCCTCCTCCCTCCCTGCTTCCACCCCACCTTGGTTTAGTTCATGTGTCCTTTATGGTTGTTCCTGAAGCACGTTTTCTGTCCATGTCCTCCACCCACAAATTTAATGTCTTTTCCTTCTTAACTAAGCATTTATTATGCAGTGTGGCTGTAACTTTTGAAGTTTGAGGTGCAATAGCAAAACTAGCGCAAATGTCTTTTTCCTTATTCACAATTTCACAGATAGAAGATGTATGCTTACCATAGATCTTAGCAACCTCAGCATATGACTTTTTTACTCCTTATTAAGTCAAGAACTTCCACTTTAAAAAAAAAAAGTTCTTTCTGGCTACTCTTTGGCGTATCCTAGTGACCAGTATCACTATTCTTGTGCTTTGGGGCCATTCTTAATTAAATAATAATTCCTCGAACAGGAGCGTGGCAGGGGTGGCTGCTGAGTGACTCGGGTGGGGAGCACGCACAGCCTACAGACTCTGGAGAAAGGGATGATTCACGCCTTGGGTAGGATGGCGCAAGACTTCATCAGGCTACTCAGAATGCTGCACAATTTAAAAGTGATGAGTTGTTTACTTCTGGACTTTTCCATTTAGTATTTTCAGGCCGTGGTTGACCATGGGTAAATGAAACTGCAGAAAGCAAAGCCAGGGATAAGTGGGAACTACCGTACTGACTTATGTTGACCTAGGGAGTGACATGCCCAAGATCCCAGGGCTTCCCTCTGGATTGTTACATTCTTTCGTCCAGGGCGTGAATATTCTGCTTAACTTTCCTCTTTCAGGTCTACCTACACCTGGCTTCCTCTCCTGCCCCACCCCCCAGCAGGTTTGAACCTACTCACAACCCCCCACTCTCCTTCCTAGCATTTATCCCTCTGTGATATCTTTGAGGGACTTCCAATATAGTCTGCCCCCCTCCCCTCGCCCTTTTAGATTGTGAGCTGCATGGGGGAGGTGCAGTAGTCTGAGTTGTTCACTGTTGTGTCCCCAGCACTCAGCAAGGGGCCTGGCATGTAGGAGGTGCTCAGTAAATATCTGCTGCTTGCATGAATGAATGAATGAATGAATGGACTCCTTAATCTTTAAGATAATACAAAGGGTCTACAAGAGTTCTCCAGGTAGCTCCTCCAAGGTTACACTCCCAGGTTGCGTTCACAGCACCCAGTAACGATTTGCATTGCAGTCTTAATCAGGGCTAGGCAGGCATTCCTGAGGAGAAAAACAAAGTAGACAATAGAGATCTGAGCCCTTATTTTCTTAGGCAAAGGAGTCCTACCTTGAATTTGAAATAAGGGGTGAGATTCCCAAAAGTTTGGAGACATTATCACCTCCACCCTCAAAACTAGGAACTACCAAAAGGCTGTTTAAAGAGCAAATATCTGGAGAGGAGTGTTTAAATTTCCACTGGAGTGTAGGCCAAGGATCTCAAAAAAAGCTTAAACTTTACTCGAGGAATTACATATCTCAAATTTGTCTCAAAGACAAATCTTGAGATTTGGAAAAATATTTTTAAGCAGGAAAGTAAGTTCATCACCATATCCTATGTAAAAATCAGAATTGGAACTCTACTAGAAATTCATCCATAGAAGTTTGTTTATATTCATTCACCTGTATAAGGGTAAAAAACTAAAAATGGAATTGCCTCCTCTCCCTTGCCTTCCAGTGAACTCAGAGTCGATTTGACAACTAATCAGTAATTTCACCACAGCCCCGTGTGTTGTTGAGTTTACATCCAACCTGGTCCCTATTTACTATTTTTATTTTTTTAACTCCTTTCTTTAAGTGTTTCATTTCCTCTGCCTTAACAGCCTCCCAGCAGGGGAGTTTTTAGCTGGTTCACTGCTTTGTCTCAGCACCCAGCACGAAGTGGTGGTGCATAGTAGGTGTTCAATGAAGACATGTTACTTGAGCCCTGGCCCGGGTGGGTCAGTTGGTTAGAGCATCATGCTGATGCACCAAAGTTGCAGGTTCAACCAATGAATGCATAAAGAAGAGGAACAACAAAGCAATGTTTCTCTCTCTCCCTTCCTCTCTCAAATCAACTTAAAACAATTTTTTTTAAGTTACAAAATAAAACAGACATGAGACACAAAGCTGACTTCAAATCTTCTTGGGCAATTTGGCAACTCTCACCCAAATGGAGGGTACTGACCTAGCAATTCCATTCTGAGACCTAGTAGTTTCATCCATAAGATATCTGTGTCTGTAGGCATGTTCTCTCTAGCACTGTTTGTAATGGTGAAAACATGGGCAAACCTTGAGTGATTAAATCAGATAGGACTTATGCATGCAATGAAACGCTACTCAGCTGTGAAAAGAACCTGCAAGTCTGTAAGTGCTGATAGGGAGGGAGCTCCAAGACAGACAAGGTGAAAAGGCAAGATGCTATGAACAGTGGAACCAGTGCATATATGAGTCCATGGCTCAAAAATAATAATGATATGGAGAAAGAAGTCCAATAGGCCATTCCAGAGTGATCCTGAGAGCAGATTTACAGGTGCTCTCCGTCCTGCTCCCAACTGGCAAATGACTGGGTAGCACCTCCCTAAGACCCAGCTCCCCTCCTACAAAAAAACAAGGATAAGAGTTGAGACCTCCTGGTGGGCTTACTGAGAGGATTAAGGGAGAAAAATGCATGTAAATGGCCCGCATCTCTCCCAGAGTGCGTACACAAAGATACGTCCGTTAAAACAAAAAATGATTTCCCTTGTGAGAGGATGGGAACAAAAATCATTTAATTTTTCTTAACTTTTCAAGGGAATAAAAAGTTCCCTTTTAAAATTTATTTTGTAAATAAATTCAAATTTAAAAAGAGTGACAGGGAAAATACAAAGAATAACTGTGTACTCTTTACCCAGAGTCACCAATTGTTAACACGTGCCACATTGGCACTATCCCCTCAACTTTTTCTTAAAACATTTTGTTCCCCTTTACCTTAAATACTTCCAGCATGTATTTCTTAAGAACAAAGACATTCTCGTACATAACCAAGTATGATTATCAAATTCAGGAATTAAACACTGATACAACATTCTTGTCGAATTTATCATTGTGTTCAGATTTCATCAGTTGTCCCAATAATGTCCTTTTTTAAAATTATGGTTTAACAAAACACATACAATTTACCATCTTAACAATTTCTAAGTGTACAGTTTAGTAAAGTATATTCACATTGATGTGTCAATAATATCTTTTCATAGAAATTGTGTATCTCCCTCCAAGGTCACACATTGCATTTAGTTAACTTGTCTTTTTTAGTTTCTTTTAATCTGGAAAATTTCCCCAGACTTTCTTTATTGATAACTTACATGTCATTGGTGTTTTGAAAAGTCTAGGCTAACTGTAATTTTGTATTTTTGTTATGTGCCTTTATAATAAAGGAGCTAATATGGAAAGTATGATGAGGATAATAACTGGAAACATGAAGATGTCCACAGTATTTTTTTTTCCCAGTTTTTGGTAGAAGAGGACCTGGGGTTTGCCCCTTCTGTTAAAATGCCCCTGGGCAGCCGGTGGGATCCTTCTATAGCTCCCCGGTTCCGATCCCCTGGTATGAGACTGTACAACATCAGTGTGCCACATGAAATCTGTGCATCGAGAGAAACCGAGTAAAGGGTGCAGAGATCTCACTGTGTGATTTCTTACCACTGTCTGCAAATCTACAGTTATCTCAACATAAAAAGTTTGTCTTTAAAAAATGTCCTTTGGCATTTTAGAGAGTGAAGGGCCAACATTTCTCCTGGGGAGAACATGGCCCCTTGGTGAAATTCCCAGCAGGAATTCCCTTGCCTGAGAAAGAACTTCTTAATGAACTTCTTTCACTTGCAGGGTTGGGGGAGGGGGGTCTCCTTTGCTTTCCACAGGGACATTTTAAATTGAATGAAGGGAGCAAGGTCCCTCATTAAAGCTGAAATGGGAGCTGCTGGAGGCAGGGGTTCTTTAGAAGGGAGGTCTGGTCCCAGGTCTGCATTTCCTGCTACAAAGTTATCACATTAACAGTAATTACTGCTCCTTCCTCCATCCAAGAGTGGATTGTGAAGGAGAATGTCGGAAAGACCATTTTTATCTGTTATCTTTTGTTAGTTGCCAAGTTCTTAATAGAACTGAAAAATCATAAAGGCCTAAATAGGCAATCGTGGGAATTAGATATGGGCATTCAGTAGAATATATATATTTTTAATTTATTGATTTTTAGAGAGCAGGAGGGAGAGGGAGAGAAACATCAATTCGTTGCTCCACTTGGTCATGCATTCACTGGTTACTTCTTGTCTGTGCCCTCACTGGGGATCGAACACAAAGCCTTGGAGTATCAGGACGACGCTCTAATGAACTGAGTTACCTGGTCAGGCCATGGGATATTAGGCTGTATTTTGTGATGATGTTTTTGTACCATTTATAAATTAAGCCAAGAATAGTATTGTCTGAGATTTTGAGGACTTCTTTCAGAGCACTTGGACTTCTCCTTGGGGGTGAGGGGATGTGGGCTGCGGGCAGGATCAACCTGCTGCAGGTCCCTGTTCAGGGTGAAATGCTAATTTCTGGGTGTTCTCAGAGAGATCAATTATGGTCCTGCCTCTCCCTACCTTGAAATTGTGTCCATCCTTGTGCTATTTTGATCCCAGAAACTCTGAACATAGTATCCCTTGACCCTTCTAGGAATTTTTCCCAAAGAAATGATCAGATGTGGGAAAAAAAACTGCGTAAAGGGATGCTTTTTACCATGTTCTGTTTATAAGATTGAAAAATTGGAATAATAACAAGTATTTTTTGAGCACTTACCATGAGCCAGTTGCTGTTTTCAGTGTTTTACGAGCATTATCTCATTTCATCTTTCCAAGTAGGTTCTATTATTATCTCCATTTTTACAATTGAGGAAAGAAATGGAGCCCTGGCCGGGTTGCTCAGTTGGTTAAAGGGTTGTCCCCACAAGCAGGGGTTGTGGGTTCAATCCCCAGTCAGGGCACATACAAGAGTCAACCAATGAATGTATAAATAAGTGGAATAATAAATTGATTTTTCTCTCTTTCTCTCTTCCTTCTTCCTCTCTCTTTCTAAAAATCAGTAAATTAAAAAGAAAAAGAAAAAATAATTTTAAGAAAAGAAATGGAGGCACAGAAAATTTAGTAATTTGCCCAAGACAAAATAATTTGGCCCTTTGGAGGAGGCAAATGTGTAAACAACAGCAATAACTCAATGTGATAAGGGTTAAAATAGAAATAACATGAACAACAATAGGTAAGCTATGCAAACTATTAACATACATGGCGTGCATTTGAGTGTTAAAAAGAAACCCTGCACAGGGTAGGCATTTCAAAATAGTTATTATTTGTACTTCAAACTTAATGTACCCAGCAATCACCTGGAGATCTTGTTGAAAATGCAGGTCCTGAATCAGCAGGTCTAGGTTAGGCTTGAGAGTCTGCATTTCTAACAGACTCCCAGGTGATGTCCCTGCTGCTAGTCCAAGGACCACACTTTGAGGAACAGAACTTAATAGCTGGGGAGAGCCCTGAATATGTAAAAACGAAACAAATCATAGATGCCCCAATGAATGGCTTGTCATGTGGAAAAATCCTAGAAGACAATACAATTACTGTCTCACTACAGGGTTGGCCTGCAGTTTCAAGGGAGTTTCTTTCCCTTTCTCCCTTCTCTGTCACATAAGCGAATCACATTCCACAATTTATTTATGAAGTGTCTCAGCACCCGTCACTGTAGGAGCAGAAATAAAGGAAATCCAGTGGTTTCCTCAAGGATGTTTAAAAAAAAAAAAAGCTGAAGTAATTTAAAGAAACACACTTAAAATGAGTACATTTCATTGTATATAAATTATACTTCAATAATGTTGATTTAACACTAAAGAGATGAATAACTATAATTCCCTGTCCGAGATCTTTTTTAAAAGATTAGAAATATTTTAAAATAAAAATTCCTGGATGGTGAGTCAAGAAGTCCGAGTTCAATCCTTGTCCGTCTGTAACCCAAAGGTTTACTTGTACCTTGAACTTGGACAAGTGCCCTGGACACATTTTCAAAGTACTTTGTACTTCTTGGCACGTTAATGATTTTACACACACATGAATTTCACATGTGTGTCTGCCTTCTTGACTAAACTCTCCTCTACCAGGTCCGGCACTGCATCTAATTTTGTCACTGAGATGCCCCAGCACCTGTCCTGGCATCCGTCCCATAGTAGGCACTCAATATTACTTGTTGAATGAATAAATGAATGAAATAATGATTAAAGGGGAGGAGCTTGGCCTCCGAATGGAAGATATTTTGTTCAGTCCCTTCCAGAGGGCTTTTTCTGGAAGGGTAAAGAAGAAAGCCTAGCAGAGAAATCCAGCCAATCCTGCCCATACTCCCCGACCCCATATCCTCTAGGCCAGGGGTGCCAAACTCATTTTCACCGGGGGCCACATCAGCCTCGTGGTTGCCTTAAAAGGCCAAAATAATTTTAGTTCTGTATAAATGTAACTACTCATTAACTGTTAAGGAGTTGAAATTACATTTCGCCCTTTGAAAACAACCGCGAGGCTGATGTGGCCCCCGGTGAAAATGAGTTTGGCCCTTGCTTTAGGCAAAACTTCCATATTCTCAAGGCTGGGTGCAGGGGTAGGTGAAGGTCTTGGGGGTCAGGCCCTAGGTTGCAGGGAGCATTTCTCCGTTTCTTAGTGGGGACCTGGGGAACTCAAGGGGTCCTTTGGAAGAGAACTCGGGGGTGAAAGTGTTTCAGGGCTGCAGTGACTATCAACTGTCCCAATAACCTCCCTTTACCCACTTGAGCACAGCCCTTCCTGGCTCTACCGCAGTCCTTGCCCTTCTTTCGGTCCGATCCTCCACTCCAGAAGTTCTGAAAGTGTCGTCCCTGGGGAGTTGCTGGAAATGCAAATTCTCAGGCTCCACCCGGGTCTTTCTAACCAGACACTGGGGGGTGGGACCCAGTAATGGGCCTTGGAGTAAGCCCCCCAGAAGGTGCTGATGAAAGCTCAAGCTTGAGACCTACTGCTCCACTCTGATGTCCACCCAGGGCCACTGGGCCTGACCGAACAACGGTGAGAACGATAGCACCTAGCCACTCATTCACTGAGGACTTCCTGAGTGCCAGGTCATGTTGCAAACTTTTTAGGAGGATCGGCCACCCCAGAGACCATTGACAAGCACTATGAAACTGAGGTTCAGAAAAGCCCAGCTGCGCCCAGAAGTCACCCAGTGGGAGAACCGATAGAGAATCCCGCGTTTGACCCCTGTGTTCCTTAGGGCCAGGCCCTGGGGGCAGGGGCCACGCGTATCCGAGGCGTCTCCTGGGCATTCCACCAGGGAGCCCCGCCCCCACACCCCGGAATTCGCACGTGTCCGCGGCTCCTGGGGTGCCCCGCCCCGCGCTCGCGCTGGCCGGGGGAGGAGCGCGACGGCGGCGGCGGCCCATGGCGAAAGTGCGGCTGCGGAAGCGCGGCGACACGGGCGGCGGCGGAGGAGGAGGAGGAAGCTGAGGGAGGCAGCGGGCGCTGCAGGGCGGCCGGACGCCATGGGCCGCCTGCACTGCACGCAGGACCCCGTGCCGGAGGCTGTGGGCGGTGACATGCAGCAGCTGAACCAGCTGGGCGTGCAGGTGGGCCCGGCGGCCAGGGTGCGCCCCCGGCGGGGCCGCGGCCCGAGGTGGTGCCGGGAGGGCTGAGCGGGCAGCTGCGGGGTTAGGCGGAGGGCGGCCTGGGGTCGAGGAGCGCCGCGGGGACCAGGCCCAGCGGCGTCCGGTGCGCGTTATGGCGTTGGGGGGGTTCAGGGAGGGGCTGAGCGGAATTGGGGTCGGAGGCGACTTTGGGGGGCTGAGGGTTGTCGGAGGCCTAAGGCCAAGCCGAGAGGTCTCGCGGGGTTTGGGTCTCAGAGGGGGGCTGGGGCACTTCCGGGAACGGGCAAGGTAAGGGGTCCCAGAAGAGGGACTGAGGAGCATCTTGGCGAGTCTGGGGGGAGTTTGGGGGACTCAGCAGTAGGGTTAGAGTTCGGGAGGGGCTTGAGGAGGCAGAGGAGGGTCTGGGCATACCGAGGTAACCTGGAGTGGGCTCGGGAGTCGGGGGTCGTCTGTGGGCCCGAGGGCAGGGTCTGGGGTGAGGCTGGAGGTGAACTCCTACCCACCACACGTCCAGTTAAGGGAATTGCCGCCCTCGTAGTCCTCGAAGAAAGACACCATATATATATATACTTTGCACAGGGTAGGGCCTGGTCTTCGTGGGAGTGGAGCCGGCAAAGCCGTTTTGTCCCTTTCCAGGCCACAGGTGCCAACCAGTCCGCCGTGGAGGCTTGCTGTCCCTGTACGGGTTGGGATGCCCCTTGTTGCCCCCGAGGCAGACAACATAAATAGTTGAAAGTGACGCCTCTCACTGCCCCTGAGAGTTCTTTCCCGCGCGCGGTGGTAACTTCCCGGGAGGTGGGGCCCTCCCTTTCGTCCCAGCATCCCCCACACCCCGCTGCGTTCTCGTTAAGTAGTGGCGCCAGTGGTTCCCATGCCAGTCATCTCAGGCTGCAGCGTCCAAGAGAAATAAATTGCAAGCCGCATGTCTAATTTTACATGTTCTAACAGCCACATTTAAAAATTAAAAAGGAGTGGGAAATTAATGTTAATGTTTTCTTTAATCCCCTATATCAAAATATTATTTCAACATGTAATCCCCGTAAAAAATATCAGTGAGATATTTTACTTTGTGGTACTGAGTTTTCTGATTCTGGCGTGTATTTTACATTTATGGCATGTCTCAAATTAGATTAGCCCTTTTCAAGGGCTGTAGCTGCACGTGGCTTAGTGGCTCCTGCACTAGAAAACACAGTTCGAAGTGCTTTATGTATATTAACGCACTGAGTCCTTGCAACCACCCTCCTGCGTGGGTACTGTTATTAATCCCATTTTACAGGTGAGGAAACTGAATCACAGAGCAGTTAAATGAAAGCAGCTCTTATTTATTGGGCATGCGCCATGTACCAGGCACTGTTGTAAGTTGTTTACGTGCAACAACCTTAAAAGTTAGGTGCTAACTTTATTCCCATTTTACAGAAAGGAAAAATGGTTCAGGGGAATAAAGTGACTGGTCTAAAGCCAGGCAGCCTGGAAGTGATAGAGCCAGGAATTCAGAACTAGATGTCTGAATTTCAGATCCTAGGGAATTAAACACACTAGAACAGAGCTTTGTAGATGATGTCCTGAACCAGGTAGCTTACGTATTTCTTGTTTATGTGTAGGCGTTTTCTAGGAGACTTCCATCTGGAGTTTAAAAAAGATTCTGCTGCAGAAAAACTTTCAAGCATCCTTCTGAAACTAATGTAATATTGTATGCCAACTGTACCGGAATTAAAAATAATAACTTTAAGCTACTGGATTGTATGATCCCTAAGGTTACCTCCAACTTGGAAAATACAAACCATTTCCTTTAAGGTCAGGACTTGATGCATTTTCTCACTTTGAAACATACTCTAAACCTTTACCTTTGTTTTTAACACAAAGCTTTTTCCTGATAAGCAACTTACCAACCTTGGGTCATTTTGGCTCCCCTTTTGTTGGGCGATCAAACTTTCCTGAGTACCTCCTCTATTAGCTGAGTTTAGTCTGAACCTAAGGCTAAAGGAGAAGAAGAATCACTGTTAATGTTGGCATCACCATTTACCACTTGTTCAGTAGGTATTCATCTGAATGCCTAGCACACACCAGCTAGCCACTGCACCCAGTGAGGTTTACAAAGGCTTAGTGGGCACGGCCTGTTGTTCTGGGGAAGTTGGGATCTGCTGGAGCAGGTTGAACATGGAGACACGGTAGTGCTAAGTGTATCTGCATGTGCTCTGTGCTGCCGGTGATCAGTCGTAGGTAATGTGGAGCCTTGAACGTGGGTGGAATTAAAAAATAACCATTTTAGATCTCTTAATTCATTTGTTGATTAGAGCATAGTGCCAATAAAATTAAGGTCAAAAAAATAAATACAAAATAATAATAATCATTTTAGGCCTGACTGGTGTGGCGCAGTGGGTTGAGCACCAGGCTGTGAACTGAAAGGTCACCGGTTTGATTCCCGGTCAGGGCACCTGCCCGAATTGCGGGCTGGGTCCCCAGTTGGAGGTGTGCGAGAGGCAACCTATTGATGTTTCTCTCCCTCTCTTTGTCCCTCCCTTCCCCTTTCTCTAAAAAATAAATAAAATCTTTAAAAGAAATCATTTTTAGAATGGTTATGAGAGGAAATTCAGAAAAATATAAAGAAAAAAATGAACAGTCTTAGCCATAAATGAAAAGCAGCACACACTACAAAATTCAAACATTATCTGAAGGTATAAAATGAAAACAAAATACCTATTTCTCTTGTCCCCAGAAATACTCATTTGAATAGTTTCTTATGTATCTATGGAGAAAAAAAAAGTCTATATCTGCCATCATTTATAGGTGTTTTTTTCTTTACGTTAACGGGAACTGTGTGATATTCCTTCAAGTTGTTTTTAGCTTTTATGAACACTGCTGCCAGTGAACTGCTTTGTGTAAATGCGTCTGGGATTACTTTTTTTGAACATATCTGAAGGGTATACTTGCAATCGAATTACTAGGTCAAGGTCATTTAAAAATTAAATGCAGATTGCCAAATTGCCCTCCAAAAATGTTGCTCCAGTCTATCCATTCATCATCGACTGTGTGAGCACGTCTGTTTCCTTTTACTTTGACCAGAACTGATGTCATCAAACTTTTTTTTTTTTAACTTTTTTATTTTTTTCAAGATATGATAGTGAAAATAAAACAGTCTCTTTGTTTTACTGATTTGCATTTCTCTAGTCTGGAATGATCTTCAGCATCTTCTGATATGTTTACCGCTGAGAATAGTTTAGATTTTGATTTCTGAGATTGTCACAGGCAGGTGAGCATTCCAGGGAGCGACAGTTATGCAGATACAAGAGCAAAGAATGGGGGAAAGTGTTCAAAGGACATTTATTCAACAAATACTGTGCCCTCACAATAATTAAGGTGCTGTGACAGTACAGAACCATACAAGAAACCTTCTCTGCTAGGCTTGTTCTTGTTCCTTATCAAGATTGAAAATTCTAAGTGTCCCCAGGCGAAGTTCCAAGAGGGAGCCTCAGAGGTTAAGAATCTGGGTAGGTCCCTTTCTTGTTGGGAGTTTCCTGGTATCTTGGCCTGGGCTTTGAAGGACAGGGAGGGTTTGGGAAAGTGGAGATAGCTGGGGGTCTGTAACAGCCTACAGACCAGATTAGCTTGAGGCCCCCCTTGAGAGGAGAGGTGGGGGATGAGACTTCACAAGGAGGTTGAGCCCTGAATGCTAGGCTGAGGCCTGGAAATGAAACAGCAGTTGAAGGGCTTCTCAGCTCCCCTATTTTTTTTTTTAAGGCCCTGGGCGGCATAGGAAATGTAGTTGGCCAAAGGTCTGATAGTTCCACAGATTGGCAGCAAAAAAAAAAAATGTAAAGAAATTTTTAAAAACTCACAAATAGTTGAAGAACACATTCTCAAGCCGGTCTGGACTGTCATTTTTGCTGTGTAGGATCAGCGGTTAGGCAAGGCTGATACCCAGTATCGTAAATACTGCAGAAAGACAGTGCGTGGATCACACCGGTTAGAATGTTCCTGGGGTTGTCAGTCTGCGAAACTTCTTGGCAAGGCAGTTTGGCAGCACTTTCTCAGAATTTAAAATGCATATATCTTTTGACCTAGGTTCTAGGAATTTGTCTTACATATGTCGAGAAGAAATATGTGGAAGGACAGTCAGGGCAGCTTTGTTTATGGTAACACTGACACGCACACGCACACACTAGTGTTCATCTCTAGGAAGCTAAATTGTACGGACTATACAGCCAAATGCCGTGCAGTTGTTAAAAGAGCTGCATACACTTTTGTCTGCTGACATGATTGATTTCCATGACGGGACTGAGTGGAAAAAAGACGAGGTGCAGGGAGTGGGTTCAGTATGAGTCCAGTTGAATTTAAAATAAATTAAATGAAAATAAAATGATGGGAAAGCCGCAGAGGCCTTAGAAGTAACTACCTGTGGGGAGTGGGATGGAGGTGGGGGACAGGCAGAAAGAGAAATGTTTTCTTTTGTAATTTTTTATGCTAGTTGGGTCTTCTCAAAACCTTGCACATATGTGGATTTTATGTGTTCAAAGGCTAGTTTTAAAACAATGCATTTTAGGATGGAGTACTACAGAGCTATGCCAGGAGTCCGTGTGGAATTTGGTGGGTTATGGCAAAAGGAGCAGGTGCATTTGACCATATTACCTGTACAGCTCTGGCAACTTCGAGCTTAAGTATCTGGATGTAATCTTTTTTTAATGTTACATTGCCTCAGAAAGGTGGGTCACATGGTGTAGTGACTCTCATTATGGCTGTGGTAATTGCTGCCATTTATTTTAGCCTCCAGCTTGGCACTGTGCTGGAGGCTTCGCATAGATCGATAGAAATGGGGACCGAGATGGGGAGGCCGAGCACCTTGTTCAGGGTCGCATGGTGAAGTAAGCAGGCAAATGCTGATTCACACCGGGGCCCTTTAAACTCCCGTGTCTCAGGTTTCCCCACCATGCCACACACTGTCCCCTGGGTCGGGACATGGGAAAGCAATGATACATGTCTCAGTCTGCTGGGGCTACTATAACAAAATGCCACAGACTGGCTGGTTGTAACAACAGAAGTTTATTTCTCACGGTTCTGGAGGCTGGTAAAGCCAAGATCAAGGTGCCAACAGGTTTAGTTCCTGGTGAGGGCTCTCTTCCTGGCTCACAGATGGCCACCTTCTCATGTGTCCTCACGTGACATGTGTCATACAGAGAGCTCTGGTGTGTCCTCCTCTTCGAAGGACACCCGCCCTTTGGGGTTAAGGGCCCCACCTCTATGACCTCATTACCTTCATTACCTCATCACAGGCTCTATCTCCAAATACAGTAATAAGTTCAACATGGGAATTTGGGGGACAAGCATTCAGTCCTTAATTAATACAATACCAATAAAGAGAGAGATTACATGCACAAAATAATAAGAGACTGGTTTAAAACAATGTATAATGAAGTGTTAAACTTTACTGTTTTATAAATATATATACACACACACAAGGTGTTTTTTTTTTTTTAAAGATTTTATTTATTTATTTTTAGAGATAGGGGAAGGGGGGGAGAAAGAGAGGGAGAGAAACAGTGTGAGAGAAACATCAATGGGTTGTCTCTCGCATGTGCCCTGACCAGGAATCGAACTGGTAAGCTTTCGCTTTGCAGAATGAATACCCAACCAACTGAGCCCCACCAGTCAGGGCCATAAGAAGTTTCTTATGGGGATAAAAAAAACCAGAAAATATGGGTAGACAAAACAGAAGAAAATAAAAATATCCCAAAATCTCGCTCTGCAGGAGTAACTGCTTTTAAAAAACAAGGTACAGCCCTGGCTGGTGTGGCTCAGTGGATTGAGTGCCGGCCTGGAACCAAGGGGTTGCTGGTTCAATTCCCAGTCAGGGCACATGCCTGAGTTGTGGGCCGGGTCCCCAGTGGGGGGAGCATGAGAGACAACCACATATTGATGTTTCTCTCTCTCCCTCCCTTCCCCTCTCTAAAAATAAATAAATAAAATCTTTAAAACAAAACAAAACAAAACAAGGTACAGAAAAAGTTTGTACAGCCCAGGCTGGTGTGGCTCAGTGGATTGAGCACGGGCCTAGGAACCAAAGGGTCACCAGTTCGATTCCCAGTCAGGGCATGTGCCTGGGTTGCTCACCAGGTCCCCAGTTGGGGGTGAATGAGACACAACCACACATTAATGTTTCCCTCTCTTTCTCCTTCCCTTCCTCTCTCTCTAAAAATAAATAAATAAAATCTTAAAAAAAAAGTTTCTACAGTATGTTACCATTTATGCAAAAGGGGAGGGGAAATTATATATTAGGTTGGCTTATGTTTGAGTAATAAATATGTGGCAATATAAACAAACACACTAGAAAAGTAACTGCTATTAATGCTCTGGTGAATTTCCCTTTCAGGCCATGAGTGTGTGTGTATTCGTTCTTGTGTATATTTAGACTGGTGAGGTGTGTGTTTGCACATGTGCTCACACTTACAGTCTCTCAGTACCTGTCTCCCAAGTGTCCCAATAAAATATACAAGTGTTTCAGACAATGTATTATTGACACTGGTGGAGGTCTTGTGAGTATCTAACTTTAAGATGATCAAAACAGGTGTCAATCAATACCTGTGCATTAGTCTTTCTTCATGGTCTGTGGTTGGGTGGGATGTGGGAACACTGCCCAGGAGTAGAATTTTCTGATGTTCCATGTTACTCTCTTCACAGCAGTTCTCAGCCCTGACAGAAGTGCTTTTCCATTTCCTAACTGAGCCCAAAGAGGTAAAGTATGTTGTGGAAAGGAGAGCTCCCGAGTGTGGGTCTGTAATCCTGAAATGCTCAGAAAGTGAAGGCCTCATTTGTGCTCTTCTCTCTTCCCAGGTAGAAAGGTTTATGGCTCAGCTCTCTGAATTTGCCACCACCAATCAGATCAGTCTTGGCCCCCTCAGAAGCATCGTGAAAAGCCTCCTTCTGGTTCCGAATGGTGAGTAGCCTGTCTCAGCAGCTGAGGTCAGAGACGTTACTGGAACGTTCCTTTAGTCCATAGAGTCAGCGCATGCTCTAGACACTGAGCCAGGACATTCAGTAGCGCATCAGGCACGGGCAGACTGGCATTCTAGGGAGGGAGCCAGGTAAACAGATGGCCCTGGCAGGGAGTCATGGAGGTGCAGTTCAGAGTGGGGTCTGCATCCTGGCTTCAGTCCCCACACTGTTGTCTGGGCCTCTACACAGTACACACAGAAATCGAGAGTAAGCAATTAGAAATTTTTATAGCAATTTGACAAAGTCTCTTAAATCTAATAATTTTTTGAAAATGGTGCTTTTTTTTAATGTGGTAAAATACATGTAACATAAATTTTATTATTTTAATCATTTGGGGCTTGTATTTTGTATTTTTTCATTTCCTATTTCTAGGATTAATACTGTTTGATTCCCAGTGGATTGAAAACAAAAAAGGTCTTTCACTACAGATGGTTTGAGAAGCAGTTTGCCCACAGCAATCAGGCAGTTTCTAGCCAGGAGGGAGGGAGACCAGGGAAGGGTGGCTGTAGGGACGTCCACTGGGCACTGCCTATGATAGGGGGAAATTAGAAATAATCGAACTATCCAGCAACTGGAGATTGGTGTAAGGGGTTGTGGTCCATTTCTGCCTGGGACATTCTGGTGGTCAAGAATTCACAGTTCTGAGTTAGATGGACCTGGGTGTGAAACCCAGTCTGTCACTTGACAAGTAGTGTGACTTTGGCCAGGTACCGGACTCTGTTAACCCCAACAACAGCAGTCCCTCCCCCATCGGGGCTTTTTTTTTTTTTTGGTGTGAATGTTGAGGGGAAGTCTTGTTTGAAGATGGAGACAATGTAAGTAAAATGGTTAGCACAGTACCCCCATCAAAGTTTGCTCTTGTTTATAAGTTACGTAGTAATTTTAAAAGATGATGTTGAAGAAAGTGTAATGATGTGGAAAGCCTTTCACAATACACTGTTTAATAAAAATAGTAGTTTATAAAACTCTCTACCACTGTCCTATTTTTGGAGAGAGAAGAGAGAGAGAGAGAAAGGAAAAGAATGTTAACTGGCTGTATCTGGGAGGTAGGACTGCAGATTGTTTGCGTTATTTTAGGCTGGGTATTGTCTAAAAAGTTGCTAGAATTAATTTGGCAATTTAGTTAATTTTATCTAAAGAGAGGCAACATTTGAGTCCAGTCTTTTCTTTCAATAGAGGAAGGGAGAAAAAGAGAGAAAAACATCGATCTGTTGTTCCACTCATTCGTACATCCATTGATTGACTCTTACGTGTACCTTACGAGAACCCTGGTGTACTGGGACAATGCTTCACCCAGCTGAGCTACCTGGCCAGGCCCAGTCTTAAAGAATCAGTAAATGTTGACAAGGTTGAGAGGAGGTAAAACAGCATCCCTGGTTTGCACATGTTAAAAATCAATAATGCTCTGACTGGTGTGGCTCAGTTGGTTGGGCATCATCCTGCAGAGTGAGGGTCACAGGTTCAATTCCCAGTAGGGGCATGTGTCTGGTTTGTGGGCCTGATGCCTGCTGGTTGGGGCACCTGTGAAAGGCAGCTGATAGATGTTTCTCTCCCTTTATTTTTCCCTCTCTTCCCTTCTCTCTAAAAATAAATGAATACAAAAAAAAAAAAAAAATCAGCCCTGGCTTGTGTGGCTCAGTGGATTGAGTGGCCTGCCTGGGAACCAAAAGGTCATAGGTTTGACTCCCAGTCAGGGCACATGCTTCTGTCCAGGTCCCTGGTTGGGGATGTGTGAGAGGCAACCAATCGATGTTTTCTCTCACACATCAATGTTTCTCTCCCTCTTTCTCCCTCCCTTCCCCTCTCTCTAAAAATAAATAAAATATTTTTAAAAATCTGTGATAAGCTGATCTTCCCAGGATTTCAGCCACATGGTGCACTACAAGTTGGGAGCTTAAATTTGTTTGTTCCTGTTGGATGTCTTCCCATGTCTTCCTTGTCTTGTGCCCTGTCAAGCTGGAGACTTGGATCAGAACATCCCTGAAGTTTTCTTTTTCAGTTTTTTAAAGATTTCATTTACTTATTTTTAGAGAGGGAGGGGGGAGGGAGAAAGGGAGGGCAAGAAAGACCAGTGCAAGAGAGAAATGTCTATCAGTTGCCTCCCACACACGCCCCCGCCTGGAGCTGAACCTGCAGCCCAGGCATGTGTCCCAGCCAGGGACCGAACCTCCACCCCTCTCACTGTGGGACGAGGCCTAACCAACTGAGCCACGTGGGTCACGGCCCCTGAGGTTTTCAACTGTGAAATTGTATGATCCTCTGTTTGTGTGCCTCTCGCATTCTTTGCCCTCATGGAAGGTTAAAGGCATGTGAACCACAAGGCTGGATGGGAACTTGTGGTCTTTTTAACACAGGAATACATTTTCATGGCAAACTTAAAAAACAGTGCAGAGCTATGGAGAGTCAAAAGTAAAAATTCCCTTTTACTGTCATCCCGCCCTTTAGAAATAATGACAATGTAATTTTGAAGTATGTACTTTAATATTTTTACATACACTGACGGGCTTACATGCAGCTTTGTTTTTCATAAATGACAGTAAGTCACAGAATAGCTGTACAGCATTTTTTTCATACCTGTAAGTACATCGTGCAGATCTGTCCACGTCATCTGCGTTCTTGTGATGACTGTAGTGTACCTGGACTAAAAGTATCTCCTTCTAGTTAGTCCATTTCCTATTGCTGTGGACGTTTTAGTTGTTCTAATTCTCACTGTTAGAAACAGCGCCACAGTGAACATCCTTAGGACATTGCGTACTTACCATATGTGAGCATTTCTGTAGAAAAGGTGCACAGAGAGAGGACCAGCCGTCGGCTCTCATTGTCAGGCCTACACGGTGGGAATGGGTTTGTCTGCAGGTGGAGACCTGTCTACCCTGGAACTGTGTGGACACTGATTTTCTAAAGACCTCTGTCTGGTGTCCCTGCCTCCACTCCTTCCCGTCTTTTTTCTCATCTCTGCTCCCTACTCCACTGCCCGCTGTCCGACTGCCTTCAGTCCGCCCCAGCGCCTGAGCTCTTTCAGAGAGCCTTCCTGAACCACTTCAGTCTGCAGTGGCCTCCCTTCCTCTCAGCGCCTGAGATCTGGTTTTTTTTTTTTATCTGCAGCTCTCATTTTAAACCGTAATCATTTACTTTTCTATTGTTCATACTGCTTTGTGTGTGTCTGTCTCCTGGCTCTAACAGATAGCTACTTGCTGTAGCTACAGTTACAAGTTAACTAATGACATAGAGCAAGTGCTTAGTACACGCCGAGTGAGTTGAATTGAATTTGGGGGAGGTTGGGTGTTTTTGTAGTAGGATTGTTTATAGAAGGCCATTTCCTATAGATGTAGAGAACATTGAAAGCCCTCTTAGCATGCCAACCCAGACATGGGCTTTGGAGGCTCACCGGGTTTGAGTGTTGTTCACGTCACCGTGAGTAACTTATTCGACCTTGGATAAACCAGCCTCTTGGAGGCTCAGCTTCTTACCTGAAAAATGGAGTAATAAGAGCAGTTTATGGCAGTGCCATTAGGAGTAAGTGGGTGAATGTATGTAAAGCACTTAATACAGTACTCGCTAAACTTTAGCTTTATTTGTTGATAATTCAGTTAGTTTTAGCTCCCATGCCTCAATATCAGGTTACAAAATAAAATTTTCCTTCACCTAATAGAGAGGATCTGAATTTACCTCCTGACTATTTAATGCTTTCAAGCTTTTCGAGTTCTAGCATAGAAGACTCGGGTTTGCTGTAGTTGTCAGCTCTCGACAGTTTATTTTACTCTTCTTTTTGTTCCCATTGCAACTGACTTGTGTCTTCCTGCAGAGTTTTCCTGTTTGAATTCTCCATTTCTTCTAGAGAGTCTCCTAAGCATCTGACCTTGTGGCTTGTAAGTCTCTTGGCCTCTTCCTCATTTCTTGGTCTTGTGTATCGCCTTCTCTCCAGTCCCAGAGGCTGCCCTTCCAGAGCAAGTTCTTGGCCCTTTAAAGTGCCTGTTGTGCCAGTAACACCTCCCCTTGTAGTCTCCCATCCCAGACTCCAGCGTGCCCTGGAGCACACTTCCACAGGACACCTTGGACCGCGCTGCTCCTCACAACTGCTTACTTTACATCATGAAGTCTGTAGTCTGTCATTTGGTTTTCAAGGCCTTTCCCTGTCTGAAATGTGAGACTGTCGTCCCATCGTCCTGGTCCTGCCCACGCAGTTAGACCTCGTTGTAGAAGCAGAGCTCATTGGCGCTAAAGGGGCCCAGGAACCCTCCAGAACAGATCAGTCTTCCCCAAAGTTGTATTTTCATTCAGAAAAGGCTTCAGCAGCCAGACAGTCAAAACATTTGTCTCCCCGCCTCCCTAGGCTTGGGACCTTGGAGAGTCACACACATTTACTTGTCTTAGTCTCTGAAACCTGCTTAACTAGTATCTGTGGAACAGGTAATCACAGAACCTTTTTTTGGTCAGTGGGAGGGTGGGTAAAAGCTTCGTAAAGTGCTGAGTCTATCTTGTCTTAGAGACAAAGACACCTGACTGAGTCTATCTTGTCTTGGAGACAAAGACACCAAGCCCTAACAGAAGGGAAGTGACTTGCTCTAGACCATCTTGCAGTGGAAGAGCTGGGGCCAGAGCATCCTCTGATTGAATTACAGCCTAGTAGATTTTTTAAATGCTTTTTAAAATTATATTTTATTGATTACGCTGTTACAGTTGTCCCAATCTTTCCCTCTTTGCCCCCCTTCCACCTCGCACCCCCCACTCCTTCAGGCAGTCCCCGCACATTGTTCATGTCCATGGGTCATGTGTGTGAGTTCTTTGGCTTCTCCGTTTCCTATACTGTCCTTTACATTCTCCGTGGCTATTCTGTAATGACGTATTTGTACTTCTTAATCCTGTCACCTCGTCACCCATTCCCCCACACTCCCCTCCCATCTGGCTAAATGTTTATCTTTTACTTTATAGTGTGTAATTCTTAAAAACACCTGACTTCAACAGTCAGCCAACCCATGGCCACACTGCTTCATCTGTAACCCACCCACTTCTTACTGCTCTCCAAACTGGATTATTTGAAAGCAAATCTAAGTCATCTGATGAATGAATTCTTAAATACCTAGTTATATATCTCTAAAAGGACTTTTTTCAAACTCCTACCAAACCACAATGCCATCATCATATTTAAAATGAAAAGACACTGTTGGTGTTCAGATTTCCCCCTTGTCTGCGTTTTGTTTATAGCTGGCCCTCACGTTGCTTTTGGATGCTGGGTGGCTGTTGTAAGATTACTTGTCACTATGGCTACTTAACAGCTCTGAGGCCTTGAACCAAGTTACTGAACTTCTCTGAAAATCAGTTTTTTCAGGGATGAAGCAGAGCTGGTACTGGTAGCGAGCCCATACACTGTTAGAAAAATGGGGAAAGGTTAAAAATGTGAAGTGCCAGCTTCAATGAGCGGTGCCTGCCCTGCTCACTGTGCTGTGACTGTCGTCATCACAGTGACTTGTCTCCTGGACGTGGCAGCAGGGCCATGTTTTAAGATTTTTTATTTTAATACTTTGCAAAATGTCTAGTCCTTGCGGGTGCTGATTTTTTGTTTGTTTGTTTGTTCTAAGAAAAGGCCATAACTCCCTTTTCCAACTCCAAACAGAATTCTTTATTTCCGGGGGCGGGAATAGCATTAAACAAGAGTTTCAAATGGTATTTAATCAACTGTTGAACTCAGTTTCCCAGGACTGACATCCTTAACCTGCTCTGTTACTTTTCTCTGTGGCACTTTTCACCTTATACATGGCTTACATACTTGTCACATTATAGTTATGGTTTCTCCCCTCCAATAGAATATAAGCCTAATGAGGGCAGAGGTTGTTGCCTGTTCGGTTCATCAATGTTTCGCAGCCTCCAGCACAGTGTTGGCATAGAGCAGGTGCTCAGTAAATCCATATAGAGTGACCATGACCCGTGTTCCCCATGACCCTTGCCGGGGTAGATTCAGCCGGTCAGATTTCCAGTCTGCAATCACTGAATGAACACAGCTCGCCATCCTGTCCTGTATCCCTCCAGCAGTTTTCTCCAAGGCTTAGTTCTGTTCCTTGGGCTTCCCTTATTACACTGAATAAGCTTATGTAGATTTTGGGGTAGAATAACAATGTTTGCTCATTTTTCAACTGTTCCCTGGCAAAATTGAAACCCTCCTTCTCACCTGTCCACCGTACTGTTTGGTGGCAGTGAAGTTTTGCCTGAGGTAGCTGTCCCCGTGGAAATTTGTGCTCAGGGACTTTATAAACCATCCCAGATGGTTATCTCTGTTTAAAGAAGGACATTCTCAGATTTCACCAGCTGACACGTTCTGGTGATTGCAGCCCTGGAGCTCACACAGTTTTCTCTCTGTCATAGGGTCTCGGCTGCAGGCCTTTCTTGTGCTTAGTGCAAAGTAGCCACCCAAGGAAAAAGCTAAAAAGGAGGTCAAGAGTTACAGTCAAGAATACTGTATTATAAACTCCAAAATTGCTAAGGGACTAGATCTTAAATGTTCTTACCACAAAAAGGAAATAATTATGTGAGGCGACACAAGTATCAGCTAATGTTATGGTGGTAACGATACTGCAATATATAAGTGTATCAAATCAGCACCTTAAATTTACACGATGCCATGTGTCAGTCAGATCTCAAATAAGTGGAGGAATGGGAGGAAGGAATGGACTAAGGGCTCGAGGCCTAGCGCGATGCAGGTATGTATTTTCAGGAAAGAAGAGAAAGGGAAAGAGGGGAGGAGAGAAGGAATTGACTAAGGACTTGAGGCCCAGAGCGATGCAGATGCTATATTTCTAGGTCTGGTCCTGCCTGCCAGGGTGATGGAGGGGTAGAGAGCTTGCCCTTTGGTCCCTGTAGTTGGGAGCCTTCGTTTTCAGGCACTGTCGAGGCCTTGCCTGGTATTGCCTCCCTGGGACAGCATCTCGGAATGACCTGATGTAGAAAGCGCGTGGGTTTGGGGACACTCTGGCCTGTAAGCTACTTGTGCCTGCCATTTGCCAGCTGTCGTGGCCCTGGGCAATTCACTCAACTGCTCTCTTATTTTAAGTAACATTTATTTTTTAATTATAGAAAAATACAAGAAAGGAAACAAGCCCTGGCCATTAGCTCCATTGATCAAATTGTCCTCCCAACGCCAAGGAGTTCCATCCCCGGTCAGGGCACACACAAGAGTCAACCAGTGAACGCGTAGATGAGTGGAACAGCAAGTCAGTGTCTCTCTCTCTCTCTCTGCCTTTTCCTTCCTCTCTCTCTGAAATCAATGAATAGAAAAAAGGAAGGAAACAAAAACGGCTCACCATTTTACCACCTTTACATCTTAAAAACCTACATGCAACTGGAAAATTTTAAAATGACAGAAAGGAAGAAAAGTCCCAACCTCTTTACTCAAAGATATCCACTCTTAATTTTTTTGTGGGTATGTTCAGAAAAAAATGTGCCATATATTTGCCTACTTAGCTATTGGATAGGATATAATTAAGGCCATACATTAGGCTATTACACCATCTTTATTTTAACAGAAGGAATCACACTGTGTAGACTGCTCTTTCATTTCCTTTTAATTATATTTTGCAAATTGGCACATTGCAAGCCACCTCCTTTTTAAAGGCTGCTTAGTATTCCCTTGTATGGATTCTTTCATTCAGAATGTTTTTTAGTGCCAGACACTTTTCTAGAAGCTGGGACAACAGCGAAGCACAAATCAGACCAAGTTCTTATCAAACTGATGTTCTAGTAAAAAATCTGACAATAAATATCTAACAAAATTGGGTAGTTATAAATGCAACGCAGAAAAGTGCAACAGCAGAAGGGTACAAGTGAAGCGCAGTACCACTTGAAACAGAGTGATCGAGGGAGGCTTTAAGAGGTGAGATTCAAGCAGAGGCCAGAGTGAAGAGAGGGAATAAGTCGTGCCGATTCGAGGAGGAGCGTTCCCAGCAAAGGGAACTGCAAGGGCAAATGCACGGAGGTAGGAACCTGCCTGGGCTATCATAGGAAAAGCAGAGTGAGCAAGGGAGAGAGCTTAGGGGCTCTAGAAGGGGCTAATTTCATGCAAGGCATTGTAAGCACTTTGGATTTCAATGTAAGTGCAACCAGAGGCATTAGAGGGTTTTGAGCAGCAGAGGAGAGACATGGTCTGAACTGAGTTTTAACAAAGTCACCTTGACATCCAGGCCGCTCTGTGGACGCACCAAAAGCAGCCCACTGCTCTGACTTTCTATCTCTACTACTGACATTACTAACGAGCTTCCCACATGCATCTAAGTATACTTGTGGGGTGAATTCTTGGCAGTGCAATTGTTGACTGTGTACATTTTCTAAATTTCCTCCCCCTGAAAGCTGGAGCTGGTTTCCTGGTTAATTAAAGTTTTCGATGATAATGCCCACTTCAGAGTACTTTGGGATCATCGAGCAAAATGTCGGGTTTGACTGGACACACATGAAGGAGTTGTACACGTGATAGTTTGGGTTCATTGGATTGGCTAGGAAGTGGCTCTCTTCTTGGAAGTCCTTTATGGCCAGGGTTTCCTGGGGTCTTGCCTTTTTTTATTTCCCTGTGGCTTCCTTGCTCCATCTGATTTTGGAGATAAAAGATTTCCTCCCTTTGTTTACATGGTTTATTTTGCAGGACAACAGCCTTTGGGATTATATTTCTGGAGTAAGATGGGGGTAGGGACTTGGGTTTAAGGTATTACTTCAGGGCCCTCCCTGGATGGTGGTGGTTGTCGTCTTATTCTTTAATTAGTCATCTTCTGGAAGACTAAGATGTGGAAAATTTTAAAGTGGTTCTCAGATTGTGACTCCAGGCTGTCGCTGGCAGGTTAAACGTTGCGATGCCCAGGTTGCTGGCAATGCTTTATTTTCAGGAATCGGAGCTTGTGAGCAGAACAAAGCAGCCCCACAGGGGAGTATTCCAGGGCTTCTGAGGGGGAGGTTTGATGCCTCCTTGAGGGGGACTTGTAAATTGTAAAGGCCAAACTGTCTAGTCCTTCGAGTCGTGTGTCCTGAAGGCTGATTTTCAAGGGCAGTGCTATCCAACAGCACTTTTTATGGGAATGGAAGTGGTCTAGGATCTCCACTGTCTAGGGCCGTGGCCACTGGGGCCATGTGGCTATTGAGCACTTGAAATAGCTACTGCGATGAAGGAACTACTTATTTATTTATTTATGATTTTATTTATTTACCTTTAGAGAGGGAAAGGGAGAGAGGAAGAGTGGGAGACAAACATCAATTGGTTGCCTCTTGCACACCCCCACCTGGGGACCTGGTCTGCAACCCAGGTGTGTACCCTGACCAGGATTTGAACTGGCGACGTGTAGGTCTGCAGGCAGGCACTCGTCCACTGAGCCACACCAGCCAGGGCCTAAGGAGCAGAATTTAAAATTTTATTTAATTTTAATAAATTTAAATAACCACATGTGTTTAGCGGTTATGTATTTCTAGGCTGTTGCCCCTATGCCTAGCCTAACATTGAACTTCCCCCACTTTGCTCCAGGAATCTGTGGCCCTATTCTTTCTGTGGATCAGGCACCCCCATCCCCAAGTTCATAAGGTCTTTTCTCCCTTCTCTAATGTCTTCCATACTTTGGGGAGGGGGTGGGTAAGCACTTGCACAGCAAACAAAACGGTCTGTCTTACTCTCCATCTGTCTCAAATGTGCCATTTCTCCCCAGGTGCGTTGAGATCTGGCTGAGGTTTCCGTGTTCCTTTTGTCACCTGTATTGTATAAGTTGTGCCCATAAATACTGTCAGCTTGTTGATTGGTTTGTCCTTTTTAACTGACTTCTCCCTTTTCCCAGGTGCCTTGAAGAAGAGTCTCACCGCCGAGCAGGTCCGGGCTGATTTCATAACTTTGGGTAGGTCATCATCCCCGAGGTGGCTCCAAGTAACAGGCCTTGCAGCTCTTTATTATTAATGTCTCTCTGTGTTCTCTCGTAGGTCTTAGTGAAGAGAAAGCCACTTACTTTTCTGAAAAGGTATCATAATTCCTCCTAATCAAGACTAAGATTGCTTTTATTTCATGAAAAGGATCAAATGGAAAATGCCTCCTAAGGACAAGCCGTCAGTCATCACGTGTCATTTCCCCAGTTAATGTTTTTCCTTTGGTTTCACGCAAATGACATACATCCAGCTTTTAAACTGAACTATTTAGTGCATTTGTAATTTTTGTGCATTTTTTTAGTGCATCCCTCTGGTTTGAGCGAATATAAATGTCACAGGTGTAGTTCCAACATGGATTAAATCTTGGAAGGAAAGAAAATGTTTATATTGTCTTCTGCCCCTCTGTCCTTCCCCACCTCCCAGATCTGTGTATGTAGACCAGCCTGAGTTCTGCATCCTTCCTGCTGTGTGCTGGGGGTGGATTGAAGTGGGAGGGGGGGATTTTCCCCATTTTATAACTTTGGCTTTTTGTTTTTGTTCCAGTGGAAGCAGAATGCCCCCACCCTGGCTCGATGGGCCATAGGTCAGACTCTGATGATCAACCAGCTTATAGATATGGAGTGGAAATTCGGAGGTAACTAGTTAAAGCCAGTCTTAGGCCCTTTGGGTGATAGGGGTGGGGCTGCAGAGGCTTTTGGCTAGCTCCAGTAGGGAAGAGGTGTCCTCAGTCCTCAAAGACTGTTGGGGCAGCAGCTGCCTCTCTGTACTGTCCACTGGACAGCAGTTTCTGTTCTTGTCTCTTGACATGGTGACTTCCCGAAAAGCACATTTTGCTTTTTTCACACTCACCCCCCTGTGGCTTCTGCTGCAACAACCTGCAAGATTGGGGTCTTCGGAGTGGGTGCTCCGCCAGCCACTTACCAGTTTTCTCTTTTGTGTCACAGTGACTTCTGGGAGCAGCGAGCTAGAAAAAGGGGGAAGTATTTTTTTACAAGTAAGTCTTCTCCTCGTCACGGAAAATGTGTAGATTTTTGACTCGGTTAAAAACTATTAAACCTACATTGGGTGGCTTTAAATATCCAATTAAATGGATGTTCCACTGAGTGTCTTGTATAGCTCAGAGCAGCGCAGTCAGCCAAAGACGTGCTCGCCAACACGCTCACTTTCAGATTAAGAGGATCCAGGTATTTTTCGTAAAATTCGATGGTTCCCCTGGTCGTGGGGCTTGTTGGAAGTTTTGGTGGACAGTCCAGACTGTTCCTGTGCAACTCAAGCTAGAAACTGGGTGCTTTGCCCTGGCCAGGTATCTCAGTGGTTAGAGCATTGTCCTGATACGCCGAGGTTGTGGGTTCAGTCCGCGGTCAGGGCACGCACGAGAAGCAACCAGCGGTTGCCTGAGCAAGTGAAACAACAAATTCATGTTATTTTCCTTTCTCCCTCCCCCACGCCCTCCCTCTCTCTAGAATCAATACATTTGAAAAAATAATAATAAATTAAAAAAACTGGATGCTTTGATGTTTAAAAAGTTCAGGTTTCAAGAATTTCTTTGTCCAGCTGTCATTTTAATTTATTTTTTTTATTTCTTTTTAATCAGTTAAAGTTGGTGGTTAAGAAAGGAAATCAGACTGAAAATTTATATATAGGTGAGTCCAGATTCCCATTTGAACCTCTTCACTTTCTCTGTTCTCTTCACTCAGTGGGCTTATATAGCCCACCACAAATCATTTCTTCCAGAAAAACAAGGTCATTGCTAAGCTGTGTTATAACTACTGCCTTTCGTCTCCTAAAAGATGATACAAAGATTGTTAATAAACCACTGGCGGCTTGGAGACCCCAGAATTGAAGAACCTCCTGGGAAAAGGGGAGAGAGGAATGGCAAAGGTCGAAGAGCAAGAAGCTCTTGCCGTAGACGTCACATTGAAACATCCTAAATAACGCTCGTTTGTCTCTGCTGTGGAGTTGGGCCATTTAAACCCCTCTCCTTCTTTGTGGAACTGAGAACGTTTCTGTGTTCAGGCTCTCAGTTTTTTATTACGATCAATTCCCCGTCAAGAGTTACTTGGTGGTACTAAAGCCAGAAAAGAAAAAAAAAATCTCCGAGTGGAAATTAATTTTCTTGGATGATTCTGTGGAGTTGGGAACATTTACCTGAAGCTGAATTTTCTTCCCCCAGAATTAACCTTGCCTCAGTTCTACAGTTTCCTGCACGAGATGGAGCGAGTCAGAACCAGCATGGAGTGTCTCAGCTGACTTCTGTCCCCCTGCATCTCCACCTGGCCCCGTCCCCTGCCACCTCCTCTCCTGTGGGTGACTGCTCCGAGAAGCACCTCACTCACAGGCCTGTGGGACCCCGATTTGGCCCTGCTTGCTTGTTGGGGGCCCAGGTGCAACGGTTTCTGAAAAACAGCAGGATTAAGTACTTAAGGCGCGCCACACAATTACCCTGTGAACTCTTGTTACGGGAACCTCCACCACCTGTCTCCCAGGGCCCTTGCTAGGTATTCAGAAAGGCTGTTGCATCTCAGATTCCGGGAGGAAATAAGCCAGTCACCTCCCCATCAACATTCCAGAGTAAACAAATGGGGCTGTCACTAAAGATACGCGCTTATCTCCCTGCCCACAAAGGTAGGGCTTGTTTACGGCAGAGGAGGAGGCTGACTATGAGTGACACCTGGGGAGCCCCCAGCAAGATTTCCCCACTTTATGGTTGTGGGGCCGGGCTAAGCAGTTTGCAATGAGGCATCTACAAATGATAACATGTTTGGTCTACAATGAGAGGAACTGAGGCTGAACTGTCTTCATTTCTGGTTCTGACCTATTGCGCTACGAGGCCGGCCTTTGGGGGGCTGTTTTAGCTCGTGTTTGTTCAAGCTGACCACCTCTGCTGGTTAGATGATTAATAAAAATGGTTCCAAAGAAAAGGTTTGTGTCCAGCTGTTTTTTACGTGTGGTTTAAAGAGTCATCTGCCTGCCTTGGCAGAGAGCTAACGCTCTGATCTTCAGAAATCACCTCCCCGGTTTGGGTGACGGCCCTGGGTCTTCAGTGAAATTAGCTTTGGTCAGACATGGGAATTTGTACAGGCAGTTTTGGGGAAACTCGGGTTAAAAATAAGAAAAGCAGAGCCTCTCTCTGCTTTGTGCTCAGATGACTTTAGCCCCCGCCCTAGCACTTAGCTTCCTCCTCCATCAAAACTTTAAATTTTGGAATAGGTAGTATACCGTGATTCAAAAGACACAGAGTAAAGTAACTCCTCCTCACACCTCCGTTTTCCAGGTACCTCGGTCCCCTCCCAAGAGTTGAGCACTGTTGCCAGTTTATCCTCTGCTCTTCTGCAGATGTTTTGTGCGTTTGCAAATACATATGCATAGAGTTTGACGTCCCCACACACACACACACACACACACACAAATGGTAGCATTCTACGCACGCAGAGTCCTGCACCTTGCATTTTTCCACTTGGAAATCATTCCACATCAGAACAGAAAGCAGCCTCATCCCTGGGAACCAATGTGCCAAGTTTCTTCAAATGGATGGTTTATTTAACCAGTTCCCTACTGATGGGTGTTTAAGTTGTTTCTATTCTTTTTCTCTTCTAAGCAGCACTGCAACAGTATTTTTGTATGTATGTCATTTTGCATGCATGGGAGTACATTTATAAGGTACATATATGGATGTGGAATTGCTGGGTCAAGGAATATGTTTGTCAAAGACTATTAAAAGGAATAAAGCAGAAAGGTCCCTCTGCCCTCTTTCCCACTTACTCAGTTCCCTACGGCCCTCCTTTCCCACTTACTCAGTTCCCAACGGACCTCCTCCAGCTGGTGACTCTCCTGCTATTAGTTTCTTAGTTGCCTTTCTACAGGGCTTTCCCTGACATAAGCAGTAGGAATGTAAATGTTTACCCTTTTTTTGTTGTTTAGACAAATGATTGTGCACCACACACACTATTTTTAATATATCTTGGATATCTCTCCTTCAGTACACAGATCTGCATCCTCTTCGGTGGTTGCAGTATATTCTCATATGTGAATGGGTCATGACCAATGTTTGCAGATTTGCTAAATAGTGCCAGTATTAGGATTAAGAGTTCTCCAGAGAGCAGAACCAACCGATGGGGTACGTGTGTATGTGTAGAGATAGATTCATTTTTTTTTTAAAGATTTTATTTATTTTTAAGGAGAGGGGAAGGCAAGGAGAAAGAGAGGGAGAGCAACATCAATGTGTGGCTGCCTCTCATGTGTCCCCTACTGGGGACCTGGCCTGCAACCCAGGCATGTGCTCTGACTGGGAATCGAACCGGCCACCCTTTGGTTCGCAGGCCACCCTCGGTCCACTGAGCTACACCAGCCAGGGCTGGTCCATTTATTTTAAAGCATTGGGTCACCTGATTGTGGAGGCTCTGCAGGGGAGGCCAGCCAGCTAAAGATCCAGGGAAGAGTTACAGATCCCTTCCAAAGCCAGTCTGCCGGCAGAATTCCTTTTTGCCAGGAGAGGCTGGGGAGTCAGTCAGTCTTTGCTGGAAGACTTTCAACGGATTTGAGGGGGGCCCACCCACATTATTAGGGGAATCTACTCTGATTTAAAAGTCCACCAAATTAAATGTTAATCTCACCCAAAAAACACTTTCACAGAAACATACAGAGTAATATTTGACCCAATTTCTAGGTATGGTGGCGCACTCAAGCTAATACACAAAACTGATCCTCACAGTGCCAGGCTGACCTCTATAGTGATCGTCCCATCTATGAGAGAGTACTGTCCACAGATCGTCCCATCTATGAGAGAGTACTGTCCACAGCACCAAAGAAGAGCAAATTGCTGCCTTTGGACGGAACACCCGAGAGTGTCCATGAGGTTACTGAGGGCCTCATGTGCCTGAGGTCATTAGCGTCTAATGTAAAAAGAATTTACAGAATGTTGGAACAGGGTCCTAATTGGTGTGGCTCAGTTGATTGGGCGCCAACCCACAAAGCGAAAGGTCACCAGTTTGATTCCCAGTCAGGGCCCATCCCCAGTTGGGAGTGTGTGCGAGAGGGCAACCAATGGGTGTATCACACATCGATGTTTCCCTCCCTCTCTCCCTCCCTTCCCCTCTCTCAAAAATAAAAAAAAATAAAATAAAAAGAATATCAGAACAGGAAGGCACCTAAAATACAATCTGGTTAAATTCACTCATTTTACAGATGGGGAAGTGGAGACCTGGAGACTGAAACTGGGCCAGTGCCGCCCCTGAGCCTTGGGGTCCTGCTTGGTTCAGAAACGGGATTCGGAGTGACCTGAAGTGGATTCAGCCGAGCAAACCGTCCAGGGTTCCAGTCGGGGTTCTCTGTACAAGTTGCACCCAGCTGGCCGCTGGAGAGATGATGAACAAGGAGCTCCCTGTGCTGCCCGATCAGGCCCTCCTGCCCCACCTGGATCATAACAGTGGCTTCCTGATGTCCCCAACGCCTGCCCCAGTCTGCAATCTCACAGCTTCTACAATTGGCCTGTTTCTTGCATGAGCATTCTTAGGGTCAAAACTCATGTCAGCTGACAGATCCACTCATGTTTCTTCATGGTGTCCAGGGTAAAACCCAAACTCAACACACCAGGCCCCACAGCTTCCCTCCATCTTCCACCACTCCCACTTCTGGTGCCTCCCAGCAGGTGTCCTGTACTACAGAATCTCGTCTACCAGATGCTAACAGCCACCGTGCCACGAAGCCATTTGCTGCTTCTTCCCCTGGGCCTACAGTGCCTCCCTCCACTTCAAGCTGTAATGTCCAGGGCACTTCGGAGGGCCTACCTGACAGCTCTGCACCGTGAAAACACCCCTTCGGGCTCCTTCAGACCTCTGCTGCAGGGGCCAGGAGTGGAGGCTCCCGTAGCACCGGTGGTAAACCCACGGCCCGCGGGCCGAATCCGGCCCTCCACCTTGTTTCATCCAGCCCAGCACCTTGTTTCTACCCGGCGGTAGCACCGAGCTCTTGCTTAACTGTTAATCAGTAGTTACATTTATGCAGTCCTAAAGTTACATTCGGCCCTTTGAAGGCAACCATGAGGCTGATGTGGTCCCGGTGCAGATGAGTGTGACACCCCTGCTCTGTAGAGAGTCAGACTGCTTGGGTTCCAACTCTGGTCCCTGTTACCAACTGTGTGACCTAAGGCAAGCACCCAACCCCTCAGAACCTTAGTTTCCCCATTTGTAAGCCAGGTGTAGTTCTTGCCTCGGGGGTTATTGGCTGGGTCACTTTGCACAATGCCTGTTAACTAAAGGTAAACTCTTCTTTATCACGTTTTTATAATTATTGGTTTTCAAGATTCTCTGCCCCACTAGCTTGAGGTCTTCTTGATAAGAGATTTGTTTTTCAGCTCAGGAACTCCAACACTTAGCATCTGCCAGCTCCACTCCCCCCCACCCCCCCTGGTAGTACACCCTGTTGTTAGTTAAAATGAAATGAGGCTTTGGGTAGACCCTCCTTGGAAGGACTGCTAACTAACCTGCCTGGCTTTAGAGGAATAAACCTGGGGAAGTCGGTTTGATTGTTGCTGTGTTTTAACACAGATCATAGATGAGTCTTTAGTGTAAGGCACAGGCAGCAAACACAAGGCCCGCGGGCTGAATCCAGCCCTCCACCTTGTTTCATCCGGCCCAGCACCTTGTTTCTACCCGGCGGCAGCGCCGAGCTCTCGCTTAACTGTTAAGGAGTAGTTACATTTATACAGTCCTAAAAGTACACTCGGCCCTTTGAGGGCAACTGCAAGGCTGATGTGGCCCCCGGTGAAAATGAGTTTGACACCCCTGGTATAAGGCAAACAGGCAGGGCACCCATCTTCCAAGAGCAGTGGAACACTTTGCTCCCGGTCACAACCATTCTTGGGTGCTGGGTGATAACACCGAGTACACAGACCACCGACACTCTGTCTTTTCAGGACCCCATTTCTCTCAGGAGGAGATTCCATCCTCACTCCCATTTGCTATAATCCAGATCCTGTTATGAACTCTAGGAACTATTCCAGCCCCTTTCCTGTATTGGGATGTTGTCACAAAAATAATCTATCATGTAAGGAGCATGGATCGGGGCCCACAGACTGTTAGATGGGGATTTGGTCACAGTGCGGGGGGAGGGGAGGTTGGAGCAGGTGTTTCACTATTAGCACCTCGCCTTTGCGTCAATTCACTCTCGCTCCTATTCTGCCTAGAAATCTGCTGTCTGTTAACCCGGTCTTTAGCTGTAGGTCATTTTACATTTTATTTATTTTTGGTGCACAGTGTTCCTTAAGGCCAGATCGGCAGGCCAGGAGAAGATCAACCAGAAATACCTGTATTCTTTCCCTGGAGGAAAAAGGACTGTCTGGTTGGGGTTGGGAGAAATGTCTACCGTTCAGTTCTGACACCGTTATTTCTTTTTACTCTGGTAATATTTTTTTAAAAGAAAAAAGCCCGCAGGTGACGACAAGGAAAACCTCCGAACGGTCCGCACGGTCGACTGCTCCCCCGTGGGACCAGCTGTCTTACCACAAGCATTTGCCGGAGAGTAGAAATGGACTCCTCAAAGGGCAGATAACCCGACAACAAACATTTTCCTCAGCATATTTGGTCTTTTCCAGATTGCTTTTTTTTTTTTACAAATGACATATTTCACAGGCATTTCAGGATTTCTGTGGAAAGTGCCACGTATAATGCCTGATGGACATGCCTTGTGTTTGGAAACACTATGCTTTTGTCAGGGAAGTGGAGGTTGGGAAGGCACACCTCACACACAGTAAAGCCCACCCTTTTGCAGAGTGCAGTTCAGTGAGTTTTGATAAATGTGTAGTCATGTGACCACCACCACAATCAAGGTGTAAAATACCCATCACCCCCAAAAAAGATCCCCCAAGAGACTTTAGAGTCAGCCCCCTCCCTTCGCCCCCAGTGCTGCCAACTGCTGACGTGACTCCTGTCCCCTCAGTTTTGCCTTTCCCAGAACGCTGTATAAATGGAATAATTCATCATGTGGTCTTTTGTGCTTACCTTCTTCCACTAAGCATAATGTTTCTCGGATCTACCTGTGTTATTGACATATTGTTGTTTTCTTTCCTTTTTAAGCCTGGCTTGTACTCTCTAGTACAGATACATTCCAATTTTTGGTTTTTGTTTATTTGTTGATTTTTTTAAAAAGATGTTATTTATTTATGTATTTTAGACAGATGGGAAGGGAGGGAGAGAAACATGATCAGCTGCATCTCGCATGCCCCCAACTAGGGACCTGGCCCACAACCCAGGCATTAATCCAGGCATTGCCCTGACAGAATCAAACCAGTGACCTTTGCTTTACAGGATGACACCCAACCAGCTGAGCCACACTGGTCAGGGCAAGATGAACCTACTCTTGTAAAAAATGTTTACATTGAAATAACATTGGATATAAAGAAAAACATTATTATACCAAAACCGTGGGCCATGGAATAGCAGGTTTTTATTTTTTATTTTTTTGCTTATTTGTAGTTTCCAAATTTTTCAACATAAGCATAAATTAGTGTGCTCTATTTATAGAGACAAAACCTGAAAAGTACACAATAAAATATTCAACCAGAACCGAAAAAAAAAATAAAAAGTTCAACTTCCTTCTCTGCCCCGTAGATTGCTAAGAGCATCCACACTTTTTGTAAAAAAATTGTTTTCTAACCAAAACAATGGAACTTCCTCCACACCAACCACCTGAATTATTTCTAGATGCCTTGTCCCTCACACAGCCCTGATCTGGGGCTGATCTGAGTCCGCACCTGGGAGTCTTCAGTGCCTCCAGCAGGTGGTCCCACTTCTCTCTCAAGGACCCTCTGGAACCAGCTCCTTACCGTGTCTTTGTGTTGCCTGTCCCATCTTGACAGTCAACACTAGATTCAGAAAAGCTTTAGTTGTATCACTACTTTCATAAAATCCAAAAGTAAGAAAGACAGAGGGAAAGGAAAGGGAGGGGAGGAAAGTAGAGAAGGAAGGGAAGAAAGGAAAGGAGGAAGGGAGGAAGAAGCTTTAATTCTTTCCTTTCCAGAGTTTGCATTACCTCTTTTATTAAAAAAAAAAAAAAAAAAGACTTCCGGCCAAGATGGAGGCGTAGGTTGACACACTGTGCCTCCTCGCACAACCAAAAGAAGGACAGCAACAAATTTAAAAACAAAAAATAACCAGAACTGACAGAAAATTGAACTGTATGGAAGTCCGACAACCAAGAAATTAAAGAAGAAACATTCACCCAGACCGGTAGGAGGGGCGGAGACGGGCCACTGGGGCAGAGGGGACTCATGGCAAGGTGACGGCTGGCGGAGCTGGCGGTCCCACATTTGTGTGTGGATAAACTGGGGAGCGAGACAAGATCTCGCAACCCAGGGTTCCAGTGTGGGGTGGGGGAAGAGCCTCAGAGCCTCTGACTGAAAAAATCTATAGGGGTTGAGGCGGCAGCGGGAGAAACTCCCAGCTTCACAAGAGAGTTCACTGGGGAGACCCATAGGGTCCTAAAACCTACACAAACCCACCCACCTGGGAATCAGCACCTGAAGGGCCCAGTTTGATTGTGGGTAGCGGGGGAAGTGACTGAAAGTCGGCTGAGCTGAGCAAGTGGCATTGTTCCCTCTCGGTCCCCTCCCCAACAAACAGCGCCATCACACTGCACATGGGTTGCCCCACCCTGGCAAATACCTAAGGCTCCGCCCCTGACAACATAACAGGCGCCAAGACAAATATATACTTTTTAAAATTTTTATTTAGTTTTAGAGAGAGGGGAAGCGAAGGAGAAAGGAGGGGAGAAACCTCCACGTGAGAGAGATGTCACTCTGTTGCCTTTCACACATCCCCAACTGGGAACCTGGCCTGCAACCCAGGCCTGTGCCCTGACTGGGAATCGTACTGGTGACCTTTTGGTCTGTAGGCTGGCACCCAGTCCACTGAGCCACACCAGCCAGAGCTACATTACTTTTTTTTAATGCTTCCTGCTAACATAGAATGAGTTTGAGTTTTGAAGTCAGACTTGGGTTCAAATCTGCCTCTTACCCTCTGTTTCACAAATGGCACTCATTGGATGTGTGAATTGGCCACTTGCTGTGTGCCAGCTCCAGAGCTACTGCGTGTGATCTCGAGGAGGGTTGCTTTACTTCTCTGCACCTTGAAGGTTCACCTGCAAAACGGAGAAAGTGTCTGTCTGACAGGGTAATTGTGTGATTGCATGAGGTGGTCTGTGAGAGCCACCAAGCCCAGCGCCTACTTCAGAGTGATGCTTCGTCACTGCTGTCACCTACCTTCAGGTTGTTAGTTTTAAGCCATAGTATTGGGAGAAAAAGGAAAATGAGACATAATGGAATTTTCACCTCAGGACTAAATGAATGGCTAAACCAGTGGTTTTTGAGGTGTAGGTCTCTAGACTGATAACATCAGCACTACCTGGAACTTGTTAGAAATGCACATTCTTGGGCCCCACTCTAGACCTACTGAGTCAAGAACCCAGGGATCTGTGTTTTTAACTCGGTCTTGGAGAGTGATTTTGATGCGTGCGCCAGTGTGAGCACCACTAGGCTACCTACACCATCCCCTGCCTTAGGCAGACACCCTGGATAGGTCTTTGATAAATACAGAATGTGGCCAGCCTGTGGGGACCCTGCCGTGGTTCTATGTCTACCAGAGTTGCCTCTGGATTGCAGGCAGTGCAGCCTGGAAATCGGCTCGAAGTTAAGGACATCCCCGAAAACATCCTGGCTTTCCCCAGGAGCGCCTTGTGACTCGGTCACCCTCAAATTTAGTGAAGAGTTTTATTTATTTTCTTGAATTAGGGGATTCCTTGATTTTTTCACCTTGCTGAATAAACAGGACACACTTGAGACTTCATGGAGTGCTCTGTGCAGGTGGCAAAGGGGCACAGAGAGTCTTCCTTCATACCTGGTACGTTCAGTTTAACCCACTGGTTCTTTGAGCTGCTCATGACCAGTGAACGGCAGCCTCAATATCAAATATTCTTGATGTCGAACACTCTGCCCCCTTGTCCCTTTGAGAACGCTTATACTGGTTAGATCTTTTTCATGGGCTTTCGATTTGGAAACACTTGTCCCTGTAACTATGTACAAGACACGGTGCCAGGGTGGTGGGGGCAGTGAATTAGGAGGCTTGGCCTCTCATCCTTGAGGAACTTGAAGTCAACTTCGAGAAACCAGAGCAACACACAGGAAATCGTAAATTCCTGTGGACGAGCTGTGAGTGGTAGATGAGGAGAATGCTGGGTTACAGTGCCCAGTGAGCAGAGGGAGGGAGTGGTCCAGCAGGCCTCACAGCAGGCCCTGACAGACCCGAAGAGGGGAGTCTTAGGGCCACGCTTCTCTTTCACCTGGCCCATGTGTTGAGGAGATCAAGAAGCTGCCTTTGGCCTCTTTGGAGAGACCGTTACCTACTGTTGACTAAATAAAGGCTTAGAGAGGCTTATGGAATAAGGCGGCTTTCACATCAAAGGGCCCTTACAAAACAGCCTGGTGATGAGTTAAGTAAAAATGAATCAGAAACAGATGGACTCAATTTCCTAGAAAATACCCCTGGGCTTCCACAAGAAGAGGGAAAGTGCTCAGCCAAAAGCATTGTGGGTTTTTGCTGATCCTAAAATATGCTCAGCGATTTTGCCCGAGACAGAGCCGAGATGTTGGGACTCTCTCAGGCTCCATGGTTTTAGAAACCCTAGGCTGGAATCCTGCCAGCCCATCAGCTGATTCCTAGCACCTCCCTCACTGGCTCTCATCAGTGATCCTGGTAGAGACCCCCATCAACGTGGTCCTGCTCTCGGTTCACAAAGATTGGACAGAAGTGCCAGCGAGACCTTCCTGTTTTCTGTGTTGGCTCCCTGGCTATAAAATTCAGGAGTTAATTTAGATGATCTCCTAAGGCCTTTTCAGCACGCGTGTTCCATGAGTAATAATAGCAATTATTGCCCAAATTTACTAAGTGATTCCTTATGCTAAGCACTGTGTTAAGTGCTTTATAAAATTAGCTTGCTTTACTGCTTTTAGCAACCCTGAGTGAGAACTATAATTATCTCCACTTTATGGATGAGGAAACTGAGGCTCTGAGAAATTAAATAGCTTTCCCGAAGGCCCACATCTGGTGTACAGTAGAATCTAGATTTTAACCAAGTGATAAGGCACCTCTAGGTAATTTCTAGACTGTCAGGTCCTGGATTTGCATTCCTGTGGCAACCTTCTAGTCCTTGGGTTGGTACCAAATGGCCAGTTCCCTCTCTGACTGCCCTGACTGAGGCTCCTATTGTCTCAAAAGTTTTTTGCAGGTGGCCAAAGCCACCTGAAAACGCACTTTACCCTCTGCTCTCCCAGATTTCTACGGGCCTGTCTGTGTTTAGATGCCAGGAACACACAGCCCTGCTCTCAGGGAGGTGGACATCGACTCCAGGGCACTGTGACGGACACTCATTGGAGGAGGTGTGTGGGACACAACCTAGGAGCCCAGAAGGAACATGTCTGACTGACTGGGGAGAGGCACGGGCATGAGGGACGCCAGCAGGCAAGATGGGGCAGTGGTGCCACTGCACGGGGAAGTGTTGCCTTGCAGGGAGGTGGGAAGAGGATGGAGCTTGTGGAAGAACTAGACATAGAGTAAGGTGACAAGGGCTATCTGGGGTGACTGTGGGGGAAAATGGCAGGAGAGGAAGCCGGGAAGACAGTCAGGGGCCAGACTGTACCAGGCGGACCTTAGGATTTAGTCTAAAAGGAAACGTGGGCAGGCACTAAGCAGGAGAGCGACAGGAACATCTGTGTCCTTCCTCTGGTCTTACCCTCCTCCTTGCTGACTCCCAGCTCACGTGGGAGTGAAGGCATTAAGGTCAGGGGATGTGTCCAGAACAGCCCATAAGGAGAGCTCAGGCAGGGCTCACTAACAGTGCTGGTGATGCTGGTTGGGTGGCCTTGACCCTGAACATCCACCTCCCACAAGCTGACCCAGTCCTCTGACTTGAGACAGCTAGAATAGTCCAGAAAGCAAGCACCTGGGCAGTGGTCCTTAACCCTGGCTGCACCATAGAATCACCTGGGGAATGTTTAAAAAACACCAGTGCAGGATCTCTGGTAGCAGAGGAGTCTGGCATCGGTGTTTTCAGAAGCTCCTCGAATAGTTCCCGTGCATGGCCAGGGTCTGGAATCGCTGACAACCTCTGGTGTGCATCAGACCTCCCTGGGCACTTGCCGCACCCCTGCCCAGACCTGTGAAACCAGCACGGGGTGGAAGGGGGAGGGGTCAGGGAAGCTACGTTTTTAACATGCTCCCTAGTCAGGGGTGTCAAACTCATTTTCACTGGTGGCCACATCAGCCTTGTGGTTGCCTTCAAAGGGCCGAATGTAGTTTTAGGACTGTATAAACGTAACTACTCCTTAACTAGGGGCAAGGAGCTTGGAGCTGCCACTGGGTAGAAACGAGGTGGCAGGCTGGCTAAAACAAGGTGGGGGGCCGGATTCGGCCAGTGGGCCTTGTGTTTACCACCTGTGCCCTAGGTGATTTGTAATGTGTATACAATATTGAAAACCCGTGATCCTGTCATTTGGAGGTATTTGTCTTGGCTTCTAATGTAGTGTGAGTCCTGGTGGGGGAGTGGTAAATGCTGATTAGAGGTTGATCAGAAAGATGACCGGGCAAGGACTTGATGACTCCGGCACTCTTGGAGGAGCAGAGAGCAGAACTAACGGCAGTTTGCAGAGTGTCTCACAGAACGCTCTCCTACACCATCCCCTGCCAGGGCGCTTACCTGGGTAGGTGGGGTAGAGTACCCTGTGCTGGGCTCCAAGCTCCTGACTCCACCCCCACCCTCCGTGCCCTCCTGAGCTCTCTCTCAGGAAGAGGGTGTGTTTGATCACTGAACTGATTGACTTGGTGGTATGGTCAGAGGACAGAGGGACTTGAGTGCCCGCCGAAGGGGTTCCGATCATATACAATGAGAAGTCATTCAGTTTTCGTATAACAAATATTTACCGAGGGTCTGCTTGCCACCAGGCATGTCCTAGGCCTTGGGGGCACCTGGTGAGCAAAAACAGCCTCACGGGATTACTCTGCACGTGGAGACAGACAGTAGATAGGTAAAGAAGTACATAATTAACTTGCCATGGGTTAGGATAGGAACTACTTTCACACAAGGACAGGGAATGTGTGAAGGGGGCTTCTTATGGTTGTCAGGGAAGGTCTCTGAGGAGGTGACAAGGAAGCTAGTCCTGCAGGATGATAGGAGCCTGACATGTAATGAATGGCAGACAGACAGGGGTGGCGTGTGCAAAGGCCCTGAGGCATGTGTGGTGTGTTTGAGAAACACGGAGGCCAGAATGGCTGGCGATGGCGAGCAAGGGGAAGGGTGATGAGGGTGGAGGTTAGCAGGGTCCAGACTTGCAGGGCTGGTCAGAGGATTCAGCTCCTCAGCAGGAGAGCAACCCGTGCTTCGTCTCCCAGGGAAGAGGGAGCATCAAGGGTTTGAGCGGTGGAGGAGGGAGAGAACAACGTGGAATGTCACGTACATTTCAGGGGCATGGGTGTCAAGTTTGAACTCACATGTGGCCTGGGGCAAGTCGTTTCCCCTCTGTGGACCTCCATTTTTCTCTGGGCCAGGGACCTGTGTCTAGCAGGTGTCCTGAGAGCCTCTAGTTGTCTCCAACGTAAACGGAAGTGCCACCACTGGTGTGGCCATGGCAGTGAAAACCCTTTGGAAGCCTGGTTGCTGACATTTGTTCACAACTCAGTGACTGACTCTGCTGTCGTCCCCAGGGCAGGCGTTGGTAAATACTGATCTGCAGAGGCTGAGCTGGCCTTATTTCAGGTGGGCTCATTCTTCTTTGTCCCAGGAGGAGAACGTCAAGTAGCTGGGGGAGAGGAGAGAGGGAGGGGGCTGGAGGCAATGTGCCTGTGTAGCAGGCTGGGGACAGTGGTTGGGCTGAGGCTGGGAGCCGGGTGCTGGGAAGGTGTCATATTTTATGAATGATTTCCTGACGTAGAGAGGCTGACTCAGCTGGCAGCCTCCCGTGGGCTGGTGTGTGGGGCCTGCTTTTCCGGAGCCAAATACTAATCTGCCTGGGGCAGCTGGCTCAGGGAAGGAAGGGCCTCCAGCGCAGTGGGGAGGGCAACTGTGCATCCTCCGCGGTTTTGCTCCCTGGAGCTTTTCTTAGCTCCTCTGAGGTGGGCTGTGCGGGAGGGAGCAGGACCCACCTGGCCTCCCCCTCCTCCTCTTTCTCTTCCTTCCCCCTGCTCCTCCCCACCGCGCTCTTCCTCAGAGGCCTGCTGTCAGCAGCTTTCAGTCCACTGCACCCCATACACACGGCGCTGCCTTCAGCAGACCTGCGTCTGTGGGAGAGGGGGAAGACTGCTCCCCTAGAACCCCTCTGCCCCGTTAGCCTCTGCACCCAGGAGGCTGTGGGGGTGGGCGCTGAGCTCTCAGCAGCCAGGGAGGCAGAAGTGAGGGGGGATTCTGCTTTCTCCATCCATGCAATAGCCCTTGGGGAGCTCCCTCCCCAGAGAACTCTCTCCCTGGCTGTGCCATCGACCCCAGGTCAGAGAAATCATTCCAGAGAGAAGCCTGTGCTTGTGGCCAGGGCGGGAGGATTTCAAGCCTGTCTCAAAGCCTGGGAAGAAGATGTGTGTTTCTGAGCTTGGGTGTGTTTGCCAGCAGAGTGGAAGGGAATCTGTGGAATGAATGTCCAACTACCCAGTAGGTGTCAGCAAGGCCTGGCATCTCTTGCAAGAGGCCCAGGTGGAATTTTCCATTCTGTAGGAGTTTTTCATTGCATTCTTACTACAACAGAAAGAAGCAGTTATTATTTTCCCCATTTTACAGATGAAGAGACAATCTCAGAGAGGGGAATCCCTAACCCCAGCTTTGCCTGGAAGAGTCTGCATGACCTTGGGAAAGTCACTGGCCTGCCTGGGCCTCAGAGAAAGGGGTCCAGGACTCACATCCTGCCTCAGTCCTAAGGGCTCAGGGGAGATAGACTGCCAGGTGCTCTGGGGCACCCAGTTCCTCCCTCTCGAGTGATGACTAGATCAGGCTGCTGTAGTTATGGACTTGGAAGCGATCTGCAGGCGACTCCAGGCAGTGGGAGCAGAGAGGAGGAGATCCCCTCTGGGGGGCTAGAAAATCTAGTTGCTGAGGAGCATCTGGGTCAAGGTCTTCTCCCAGGACTGTCTGCAGGCAGAGTCAGGCCTGCCCACTCATCCTGGTCTTTGTGCCTCGCCCCTGGGAAGAGGGATCAGAAGTAGCAAGGGTGGCTGGTGATGCTAGAAAGAAGAGGGAACAGGTTGGCAAGTTCACACACACTGGGTCCCCGCCGCCCCTGTCATTGCTACCTTGGAACCAGCATGTGGCTTTTCCTCCTTCCAGACCTATGCTTACTGCCTGGGGGCCCGTGGGCAAGTCATTCACTTCTCTGTGCCTCAGTTTCCCCATCTCTGAAATGGGAGCAGTGCTGGCTCTGGGGCTGCTGGAGGAGTACATGAAGCTAGTGTGTGTTCTTGGTGCCCATAGTAAGCCAGTCAGTGACAGCCATCGCTGCTGGGTGACTGTTATTGTCATTGGCCTCACACCTTGCCTGGCCCACCTCTCGCATTCTTTTGGACACTGTCCTGGATGGAGGTGACTGTCTCCTTCGTCACCTGGCAGTGCCCTGATGGGACTTCCACCTGAGCACCTGGCTGAACTACGTGTGCTTCTTTATGCATGTATTTCAAGCAGACGGTGAGCTCTTGGAATTCCAGGGCTGTGAGCCTCACAGATGACACCGGCTGTTGATGGACGGGTGTTTTGACAGTTGTAGCGGGTGGGGGAGGGGAGGCAAGGCCTCTCCTTTTGCCGGGTGTCTTGCCAGCCCCTCCATCACTTCTGCTGCTCTGGCTTCCTGCGGCCTCTTAGGCTAACTCCTCATTCATCAGGTCTCAGCACAGGTGTCCTGCCCTCCAAGAGGCTTCCCCTCATATTCCCCATTGTTACTTATGACATCAGGGGCAATGGTATGTTTATGTGTTAGCCCTAAAAATGTTTTTATTTTTATTTTTATTGATTTCAGAGAGAGGAAAAGAGAGAAAAAGAAACATCACCTTGTTGTTCCACTCATTTATGGATTTTGGTTGATTCTTTTTTTTCTAAGATTTTTTATTTATTCATTCCTAGAGAAAGGGCAAGGGAAGGAGAAAGAGAGGGAGAGATACATCAATTAGTTGTCTCCTGCATGCCCCCAACTGGGGACCTGACCCACAACCCAGGTGTGTGCCTGGAAATCAAACCAGTGACCCTTTGGTTCACAGGTCAGCACTCAATCCACTGAGCCACATCAGCCAGTGCTATTGGTTGATTCTTATATGTGCCTTGACTGGGTATTGAACCTGCAACCTTGGTATGTCGGGCTAACACTCTAACCAACTGAGCTATCTGGCCAGGACAACCCCGTTTAAAAAAAATTTTTTTTTTTTTAATTTATTGATTTGAGAGAGGGAGAGAGGGAGAGAGAGAAACATCAGTTTGTTGTTCCACTCATTATGCATTCATTGTTCGATTCTTGTATGTGCAGTGACCAGGTATCAAACCCTCAACCGTCATGTGTCAGGGTGACGCTCTAACCCACTGACCTACCCAGCCAGGACTATGTGTTAACCCTTTTCTTTTCTTTTCTTTTCTCTCCTTAGCCCGGGGTTTGACACTGACTAAATGACTGATGAATGAATGAATGAATGAGTGAATACTGTAATTACATGGACACAAACTGGAGGTAAAACTGATGCGAGGACCCAGATCCCATGGGGCCTTGCTCACCACAGCAAGCACTGCTCCTGGAGGGTAGGAAGGCTGAAGGCCGGAAGCATCTTAAATGAGGCAACAACACCACAACCAGAATTGTGTTATTAAAAGGCCTTCCTGTCGCCTCCTGCGGGTTGAGGAGAGAGGAAGGCAGGAGACCAGACTAGAGGCTGCCATAATCTCCTCATTCCCTCCCTCCTTCCTCCCTAGGTCTCACTTGTTCTAGAATGCTGTTTTGTCAGCTCAAAGCCCAGGTCCTCATGGACTGTCATTGCACACATCCTGGGGACCAGGAGAACGGTTCTTTGACATTTTTAATTCTTTTCTCCTCTTTGAAAGACTAGGTAAATGGAACGCTAGTGCACTGGGGATAGAGAAGGAAAAAGTGCAGCGCGCCCAAGCAAGAGGCCTCCCAGTGCCGGGGGCCGCCCCGTGCACCCCAGCACCCCAGCGTGGTGCTGGTGCACAGTGTGGCTGAAAAGTGATTGTAGTGTGTGTCCCTGCACTGCATCGCAGCGGAGCAGCCCGGCCCTGACTGCAGGGGAAGGTGCTGCAGGAAGCCCACAGGCTTTTGGGGGTGGGGAGTGAAGCGGCGGGGGCAGAAGGAAAACCTAGAAGAGATTGGGTCCTGTGAGGTGGCATCTTCACTTTCTGTTGCTGGGTGGGAGTCAGACCAATCCTCTGGGCAAGCCTTGGGTCCTGCTGTTAACAGCCCCTGCTCTGCACTGACCTCAGTGTCCTGGCCACACCAGGGGCGGGCCTTTGGGAGGGGGTGTGGGTGTGAGAAGGACCTGTTGGTTGATGATGTCATCTGAGCCCCTCCCATGGAGGTAAGGAATCCTTGCCTAGACTCCTTGAGGTGGAGACACGGTACTGTGTGTGGGGGAGGGAGGGGCCAGGGTCGCCCACCAAGAGGGCCTCAAACCTGAGGAAGACAGAGGATGCAGAGACAGGGGCCTGAGGGAAAAGGATAAGTGTCAGACTCACAGGAGGTGGGAAGGAAAGACTGTAGTTAGAGATGTGGAAGCAGGCAAAAATGCAGAGAGCAGAGGACACAGCTGGAGAAGTTAGAGGCCTGAGAATGCACCCGAAGTCTGAGGTCAGCACCTAATTCATTTACTTTATTTAGGTTACTCTGGGACCCCGGGTCTGCCCTGGTCTACTTTTATGGCCTTGGCTGTGCAGGACCTCAGTTTCCTCACCTGTTTATGGGGTTTATTGGAATAATAAGATTTACAGCGTCAGTTTGTCAGGAAGCCCACAAAAGACATTGTACGAGTTCCAAATTCTAACAAACCGAATTTTGACTGAGGCGCTTTCAGAGAAGAAGACCTGGACAGAAATAAGACCCGTCGAACAATATAAGGATTTAAGAGTTAGAATTACCTTATTTTGGTAAGGGGCATTGTTTGTGAGGATGTGAAACATGCAGGTATTGTCTATAACAAAAGCTTGGAGGGGGAGATGATGTCCTTTGAGAAGGGCTGGGTATTGGTTTTTGTCTTTTAAACCCAAGTGTGGACTTCCAGCCAAGATGGAGGCGTAGGTAGACACACTGTGCCTCCTTACACAATCAAAATAAGGACAACAACAAATTTAAAAACACAAAACAACCAGAACTGACAGAAAATTGAACTGTATGGAAGTCCAACAACCAAGGAGTTAAAGAAGAAACATTCACCCAGACCAGTAGGAGGGGTGGAGATGGGCCCGTGGGGCAGAGGGGACTCATGGCAAGGTGATGGCTGGTGGAGCTGGTGGTCCCACATCCATGTGCGAATAAGCTGGGAGGAACAACTGGGAGACAGACCGCTCAACCCAGGGTCCTAGCTTGGGGAAATAAAACCTCAAACCTCTGACTGAAAATACCTGTGGGGGGTTGAGATGGCAGTGGGAGAAGCCCCCAGCCTCACAGGAGAGCTCATTGGAGAGACCACAGGGTCCTAGAACATACACAAGCCCACCCACCCAGGAATCAGCACCAGAAGGGCTCAATTTGCTTGTGGGGAGTGGGAGAAGTGACTGAAAACCAGCAGAGAGCAGAGCAAGCAGCATTGTTCCCTGTCAGACCCCTCCCCCACAGACAGCATCACAATTCAGTGATGTGGGTTGCTGAGGCTCTGTCCCTTACTATGTAACAGGCACACCGAGACAAAAAAAAAAAAAAAAAAAAAAAAAAAAAAAAAAAAAAAAAAAAAAAAAAAAAAAAAAAAAAAAAAAAAAAAAAAAAAAAAAAAAGGCCCAAATGAGAGATCAGATCAAAGCTCCAGAAAAAATACAACTAAGTGACAAAGAGATAGCCAACCTATCAGATGCACAGTTCAAAACACTGGTAATCAGGATGCTCACAGACTTGGTTGAATTTGGTCACAAATTAGATGAAAAAATGAAGGCTATGCTAAGTGTAATAAAGAAAAATGTACAGGGAATCAACAGTGATGGGAAGGAAACCGAGACTCAAATCAACAATGTGGACCAGAGGGTAGAAAAAAACATTCAACCAGAAAAATGAAGAAACAAGAATTCAAAAAAATGAGGAGAGGCTTAGGAACCTCCAGGATGTCTTTAAATGTTCCAGTATCTGAATCGTAGGGGTGCCAGAAGGAGAAGAGGAAGAGAAAGAAATTGAAAACTTATTTGAACAAATAATGAAGGAAAACTTCCCCAATCTGGCAAAGGAAATAGACTTCCATGAAGTCCAGGAAGCTCAGAGAGTCCCAAAGAAGTTGGACACAAGGAGGAACACAGCAAGGCACATCATAATTACATTACCCAAGATGAAAGATAAAGAGAGAATCTTAAAAGCAGCAAGAGAAAAGCAGCGAGTTACCTACAAAGGAGTTCCCATTAGAATATCAGCTGACTTCTTAGAAGAAACCTTGCAGGCAAGAAGAGGCTGGAAAGAAATATTCCAAGTCATGAAAGGCAAGGACCTACATCCAAGATTACTTGATCCAGCCAAGCTATCATTTAGAATGGAAGAGCAGATAAAGTACTTCCCAGATAAGGTCAAGTTAAAAGAGTTCATCATCACCAAACCCTTATTATGTGAAGTGCTAAAGGGACTTATCTAAGAAAAAGAAGATAAAAAATATGAACAGTAAAATGACAACAAACTCATAGCTATTAACAACTGAACCTAAAACATAATCAAACTAAGCAAACAACTAGAACAGGAATAGAATCACAGAAATGGAGATCACACAGAGGGTTATCATCAGGGGAGTGAGTGGGGAGAGAGGGGAAAAAGTATAGGGAATAAGAAGCATAAATGGTAGGTAGAAGATAGACAGGGGGAGGTTAAGAATAGTATAGGAAATGTAGAAGCCAAAGAACTTATATGTATGACCCATGGACATGAACTAAAGAGGGGGAATGAGGGTGGGAAGGGGTGTGCAGAGTAGGAGTGAATAAAGGGGGGGAAATGGGACAACTGTAATAGCAAAATCAATAAAATATATTAAAAAAAAATAAAAATAAAAATAAACCCAAGTCTGCTGGACTAACCTGACGGATCCTTGGCCTAAAGGGCCTCCTAGTGGTCAGTTATAAAAATACTGAATGTTCTTTAGCTTGCTTTTTCTCCCCTATTAAAACAATATATTGTACTTCCCTGCCCCTCCCCCTGCCGAGTACCAAACAAATAACTCCAAATACAACACATTTTCTGTAGGAAAAATTCCCAGAAGAACAAGGCTGGATGTGTGGACACAAGCATTTCACGTGTAGGCAGGTGACATCTAATTCTCTTTCCAGAACACTTTGCACCAATTTGTGTTCCCTTTTTGGTTTATTCACTATACATGCCAAGATGAGACTGGATGGGTTACTTCCCCACAGTGTCCTGTCCATGAAATGCAAGAACTGGGTTTAAAAAAGAGAAAATGTTAGGGAGCCAGTCTCTTCTAAAGAATATGAACCTTGCTTTGCACTCATAGAGGGGGTTGTGGTCACAGCCATCGCTGAGCTGGCAAAGGCTGGGGGAGGCAGCTGCGGGGAGACAGCCCAAGGTCACGCAGCCAGTGGGTCTCAGCTGGCTTTGCCTGCCAAGCCTCTCTTATCTCCAAACCCTTTGTGGCTCCTACTCTCCCACTCCCGCCTCCAGCTTTTTCATTCGTTCCGCCAACAAACCACTCTAAGTGGCTACTGTAACCAGTCTCTCTTCTTCATGTCAGGGATGCCACAGTGAGCAAAAGCAGATGTGTCCCTGCGCACTTGACGAATCTCACAAATACACGTGTAATTGCAAATGGAGCCAAACGACCGGCTGGCACAAGAGGTACAGATGAGTGCATTGGCGGGGAACCTGCAGTTGGCTGGGCACAGCCTCTGCGTGTGTCCTGAGAGCACACGGTGACCATGAGGAGTTTTATGCAGTGGGGGTGACTGAGTGAAAGAGTGAGCAGAAAGATCAGTGCGTGCTTTTGAAGCGGCTAGGTCTCCCTGTCCCTCACAGGCCCCATCTGGGCCCCCCGGCCCACAGGACCTGCTGTGGGGAGCCGGTGGCCGTTACTCCCACCTCCCGCAGCTGAGTCTGAAGCCCTGGCTGCTTCCTCCCGTTGCTCCCCTTGTGGTTTGCTGGCGGGGCTGAGACACCTCAGGCATCTCAGTGTCGAAGGGAGTGGGAGGGGGCAGCTGGGCTGTCCTAAGAGGGACCATGGACGACCTAACTCCCAGGTTGTCCCTGGTTCTGAAGGCCCAGCCCAGCCTCTTCCTACCATGGTCCCAGCCCCCGTCTTATCAGGATGGAACCTTTCCAGAGTTTCTCCCCACACCCTCCTCAGTGTCTCTCCCCATCCTCCCCACAGGCTGTGAGGTGGGACGGACAGGTACCTGGCACTCACTGCACAGGGGTCTTGCAGCTGGGGGCTGGGGGTGTGGGGGCACTTCTTATGGACACTCATTTCCAGCCCTGTTGTTTTTCCATTCTCGCCCTTCTCAAGTCCTTCTGGGTCCCCCAGGCCTGAGGCACGCCTCAGTCAGAACCCATTTTCCACCCAGCAGTGTTTACTAGGCTCCTGCCCCACGCAGGCTCTGGTTAGACTGTGGGAACAAAGGGTGGGACCTGCCCGCCCCGCCTTCTGAAGCTCACAGCCCAGCTGCAGGACAGCAGAGCCAGGCCAAGGCCATGAGAGAAGCACTCCTCTGGAACTGTGTGCGCCAGCGCCGTGCACTTGAGGGGAGATGGGGAAGGAGGGGAGGTGGTCAGACAAGGGTCCATGGCTTTCTCTCCTGGACTTCCAAAGACAAAGCCTGGTGTGATGAGAAGTTAGGGAGAAGGGAAGAGAAAGGGAGCAAGAGATAGAGAAACACACACTGTGGCTATGAACTATGGTTGACATTTCCCCACAGAACTAAAGCTATTCCATTCGAAGGGCTATTCTTTGTTCTGGGATGGTGGCCTTCCTAAATTGTGGTATTTTAATGTCCTTTCCAGAAGATACTTTGGTTTTTTTTTTTTAGTTATAAGATGCTATTTATTTATTTTTAGAGAGAAAGAGAGGGAGAGAAACATCGCTCAGTTGCTTTTCACACAGCCCCAGACAGGGACCTGGCCTGCAACCCAGGCCTGTGCCCTGACTGGGAATCGAACCCGTGACCTTTTAGTTCACAGGCCAGCGCTCAATCCACGGAGCCACACCAGCCAGGGCAGGTTATTTGCTTTTTGTTTTGTTTTAGTTGCTGTTGAGTTGTTGGGGTTCCTGATACGTTTTGGATATGAATCCCTCAGCAGGTATATGGTCTGCAAACAGTTCTCCCCAGTCTGTAGGTTACCTTTGCATTTTGTCGACCGTTTCTTTCTCCTGCAGCAGCAGCTTTTTAGTTTGGGGTAGCCCCACCTGCTCTTTTTGCCCTTGCTGCCTGTGATTTTGGTGTCATACCTGAGAAGTCGGTGTCACAGACCTTTTCTTGTGTGTCTTCTTCTGGGAGTTTTATAGTTTCACGTGCTGCCTTTGAGTCTTCAACCCACCCGGAGTTGATTTTTCTGCGTGGTATGGAAGAAGCGTCCGATTTTTATCCCTGTACATGTGCAGGTCCGTTTGGTCTTAAGGGCCTTTCTTGGCAAAATAACAAAATTTCAGCCCTTTGCAGGTTCCCCAGAGTTTCTCCAGAAATGCTACTTCTCTGTGAACTACTGTGAACCAGACCCTCCTAGCTTTATTGTAGCGACAAAATATATTTTTGAAAGTAGGAGTGTGGTCCAGAATCTACATGGCTGTTATGAGAGGAGCTGGTCCCTCAAGAATGTTCCAGAAAATATGGGCCAGAGGGCCATGTCCCTGGAGGATACGTCCCAGCAACACTGTGAGCACTTGGGGGTCCAGGGCTCCTCAGAGTAGGTGGTCAGGTGACATTAGTTCGCGTCTCTGCAGCCAAGGGTGCCGAGGTCAGGGAGGTGACGCCCTTGGCCCACATGGCCGAGCAGCTCAGACAGAGGCAGGCCCGGCCCAGGGTCTCCCAGTTTGGGGGCCAGCACGGTGTCGACTGCCCTGCTATCAGCGTGTGGGCCCCTGTCTGCAGTGAATAACACCTGCCTCCCGCTGGGGCTCAGAGCGGTTGAAAATCGGTTTGAATCCATCTCGGTGGGGCTGGCACCGTCTTAATGCCCCCCCCCCCAAGCTGCCAGCGTGGTGATGTCTGAGGAGGGTTAACCGGCAGTTTCAACTGAGGGGGGGCTCCATGTAAGAGCCAGAAATTAGAAAATTTAGATTCTGCTTCCTGTTGTGCCTCAGGTTTGCTGTGTGTCATTGGACAGGTCATTCATTTCCTGTCCCTAGGTTTTAATGATCTCCTGTGTTAATAGTAACAGTAATTGATACCATGTAACGAGTGCCCCCTATGTGTCAGACTCTGCTCTTAGGCACTTTCATAGGTATAAACTCATTTATTGCTCCCAGTCATGGCCAGATAGAGAGATTACCAATGCCTCTAGTACACAGATGAGGAAACTGAAGCCCAGACAGGTTGAGTATCTTGTCCAAGGTCACACAGCTAGGTAGAGGGGCAGCAGGGACTCAAATTCAGGCAGGCTGGCTCCCTAGACCACCTAACGACTATATGATACTGAGCAGCAGGAGATTTATTTTTTTCTTGCTCAGAAATGCTATGATTCTGTGAGATGCACAAAGCGGCAGCCGTCTCAGTTCTTGGCCCTTAGCAAAACGTTTCTGGTTGAGTTCCTTTAGGCTTTGTTAGACAGCAGCCATGCAGATCTCTGCCCCGAAGGAAGGCAGCTTCCAGGCAGGGTCCTTGGGAGGAATTCTGGCAGAGGGGGAGAAAAGAAGCAGGAAGAAAGGGCAAAGCCCGCCTCACTGCCTCTCCACGGGTCACATCAGCGTCCCCTGCAGCTCCACTGCGGCCACCCTCCGTACAAGGTCCAGGCCACCTGTGGCCCTCACCTGGGTGTCTCTGTGGGCAGCCAGTCTCGCCTGCTCTGAAGCAGTACAAGTGGGGCCAGAGTCGACCTCTGAAGACAGCACTCAGTCACATCACACCCCTGCTTAAAGCCCTCCCATGGCTTCTCGAAGCTCTCAGAACGAAAGTCAAGGTGACCCCTGCCCACCTCTCTGAGCTCATCTCACGCCGCCTCCACTGTGCCGCCCCAGCCAGTGGCCACTGGCCATATGGGGCTGCTGAGCACTTGAAACGAGGCCAGCCTGAACTGAGAGGTGCTTGTCCATACAAAATGCACGCCAGATCTCAAAGCCGTAGTACCAAAAGAAGAGACTGTAAAATATCCCAGTAACTTGTATATTGATTGTATGTTGAAATGATAATGTTTTGGATATCTGGGTTAAATAAAATGTGTTATTAAAATCAACTATTAAAATATATTATTAAAATTAATTTTATTGTGGCTACTAAAAAACTGTGAATTCCGTGCGTGGCTTGCATCTATCCCCATTGGACAGCGCTGTTCCAGGTGCACTGGCTTCCCTTCAGTTCCCACCACCAAGCTCTTCTTAGCCTCAGGCAAGGTTTTGCATCCTTATCCCTCTTCCTACTGCTCTTGACACCACCCCTTTTCTGTTGCCCTGCCCCTCAAAGCTGCTTCTCCAAAGCTGCTTCTCCATGGCATCATCACTGAGAACTCTACCTACCTTTGGCATGTTTATTGTCTTTTTTCCCCACAGAGCGGAGCCCTGTCCCCACCCCTCCCAGCAGGCGCTGGCTCTAGGCTGATGGTCAGTCAGAGACCCCAGGGAGGGAAGGATGGGGACTGGCTTGAATTTCTCAGCCTGGATCTGTGGGAAGGGGTCCTCACAACCGAGGGCTCTACCTGCTGCTAGCCAGGGTTTAGCTGAAGCAGAAACAGTGAGCAATGGCTGTAAGCTGAACACAGGGTCTGCCTAAGGCCGGTGAGGACCAGAGGGAGGGCTGTGTGTGCAGCACCAATGGGGCACAGTGCTGGGGACACATGGGTGCTCAGGTCATCCCATCATCCTTGTGAACAGTACCCCTGTCAGCCACCACTGCAGGACACTGGCCACAACAGAGGCAGGAGGAATGCATGGGCTCGGTTCCCGAGCAAAGGGCCCCCTCTACAGGAGGACATCGCCTCGTTCTCTGCTTTCACCCTGAGGACTGCAACTTTGGCAGGATCTGGAGGAGCAGGAGATACCACCATTTCTGTGAAAAAGGCCCTTGGATTTTGATTGACTGCTTTGACTGCAAGCGCAGAGTGAGCCAATGGGTGATTTGATTGCTAAAATAGCCCAGGAGGAGGGCAGAAGCTTCCAGGACCAGGAGGGGGCCGCCAAGATCACCACTGGAAGGAAGTGAGGGCACTATTCTTGAAACTCTCCTAATTTGGTGGCTGCCTCCAAAGATCGGGAGCCCCTTTTATGTAAACCCCTGCTGTGATGCAGACCCTGAGGGTGAGAGCAGGGTGGGCAGGAGGAGGTGCCAGCCAGAGGCAGGGCTGGGCCCCCCAGTGTAGTAACTCTGGAGGGCAAACGCTGGGCTCTGTGCTTTTCCAAACACTGACCTTGAGTGGACCCAGGCAGCTTTTCTAAGACGGGTGGGGGGGTGGGGGGGTGGGGGGGAAGCACCTCTGGGCCTTTACCTCTCGGGTTAGAAAAAACCCAAAACATTGCGGGTGGAAGGGACCGGGTGCTCCTGTCCCACATCAGGAAGCTGAGAGTCTGCCCCATGGTGAGGGGAACAAGGCCTAGCTCTTCCCCAGACCTTCTGCTACACTCAGCAGGTCCGAAAGAAATGCAGGGAACACAGAAGATGGCTTCTCTCATACAGTAGATAAAGAGCGCTCTGATCTCCACCTTCATGAGGAAATGTTCAGGCTGCAACTGACCCTTCCAGAGGGCCTGGGCTCCCAGAGGGCCGTGTGCCCTTCCTGGTTCCTCCATCGGCAACATCCTCTGTGCTGGCTGCCCTCGGCCTCCCGCACGCTGGCTGGGGTCTCCTACAGCTCTGACTGGGTCTGGGCCGGCCACTGGGCCCAGTCGCCACCCAGCTCAGTGTGGAGGGCTGGGGTGGGGTGTTTTAGAGGAATGGGCTGGAGCAAGGGTAGCCCCCTAATCTCCTCTTTGTTTTATGTCTAATTAATAAAGCAATTCAGACTCATTGTAAAATGTGGACACTACAGAAAGGTAGAAAGGAAGAAATTAAAATCGTCCGTCATCCCACTGCCCAGAGATAACTGTGCTGCTACTTTGTTGTATTTCTTTCCAGTCCTGTTTTTCTTTTTTTTTTTTAAAGATTTTATTTATTTTTTAGATAGAGAGGAAGGGAGAAAGAGAGGGAGAGAAACATCAGTGTGTGGTTGCCTCTCACGTACCTCCTACTGGGGAGCTGGCCTGCAACCCAGGCATGTGCCCCAACTGGGAATCGAACCTGCAACCCTTTGGTTCGCAGGCCTGCGCTCAGTCCACTGAGCCACACTAGCCAGGCCAGTCCTGTTTTTCTACAAGGATCATGCCTATATATGTACGTATATGAGTGTTTTAGTGGTGGTCACGCTCTCTAGCTGGCTTTTTCTTCCCCACATGACATTATATTGTGAGTACTTTCTCACAACATTAAAATTTTCTTTAAAGTTACTTCATGGAGATATCATATTCTATTAATAATTTATTTAGCCATTCTTTTTTTTTTTTTTTTCCATCTTGATCCTCTTTTTTTACCAAGGGAATTTAGTAGTTTTTAAAATTTTACCTAATGACATAAGTCCAAGATTTTCGGCTGTAGAGATAGAGCAGTTCTGGCATATCCTGTCTGCCATTCACATTCAGAGGGATCCCTCAGTCTAACATCTGAGGTGATGGCCAAGGTTGAGCATTAGGAAAAAAAAATAAAATAAAATTCACCCCCACCGGGAGGCATAAGTAAGGTCTAGCTTGTGCCTGAGGCCAGGCCAAGCCCCGGCTGGAGTGCATCACCGGTGCGGGTCTGGAGGTACCGGTCTTCCTGGGCAGCATCTGGGGACGTGAGAGGGTGGAAAGGGCCGAGCATCCCCGGCTCGCATTTTGCCTGCGCCACAGGTTGACAGTGTGATCTGGGGCAAGTCCTTTCTCTGCTCCGCTTCTCCATTTCCGAGGCTGTAAAATGGACCTTCAGCTGCAGTGGCTGGAATCGGATGCCCTGGTGCTGCCTCTCAGCCAGTATTCTGTCAGTGGGGAGCATGGGGGCTGGCTGTAAGAGCCGTGGGGTCCCTCTTAGCTCTGAGGTTCTCTGATGTGTCCCCACCCACTCGAGTCTGTGGTTACACCCAGAGTGGCTGGCCCTTGCTGGCCTTCCATTGCCCAGACTCCAGACCCCTCTTGAACTCCGGCCTCCCCAGGGCCCTGATTTAGTCCCTAGGGAAGGCGCTAATCAGTTTTGCACCCTTCTGGATCCCAAGTGTGACTCTAAGGACCCCTAGGTCTGCTGTGTCCCTTGACCCTTCTGGAGGAGATCCCCACTGCATTCAGGGCTGAGGGGCATGCACGCAGGGTTCCTGGAGGCCCAGGGCCGAACACAGCGGGAACATGTGCTTCAGGAGTCGGGAGCCTTGTGGTTCTCCTTTGCTTGGCACCATTGGTGCCCGGCATTGGGCCTGGCCTGCAGTGGACCCTCAGTAAACACTAGCAGGCCCAGGCATGTGGTGGCCTCTGCCTGCCTTGGTTTCCCTTTCTGTCTTGCTAGGTGACAAGCTGTATGAGGGTGAAGATGAGTCCAGTTTGCCTGGGCCTCAACGTTCAGCACACGGAGAGGTCTGTGAATTCTATGAGTGGACAGAGAACGGATAGACTGAGGAGTGAGTCTTGGCTCACAGTGCAGCCCCTCCCTTCTCCCCACCTCCCTTCCACAGAGGTCCCTCCCTTCCCTCTGAAGGGTGTTGGATGGTCCTTCCCTCTGCCCCTCCTTGCTTGAAACTGGCCACCAGGAACCTCTGAGGCTTCCTGGCTGTGTGACTTTGGAAAAGTCACTCGGCCTCTCTGAGGCTCCATTGCCTCTTCTGTAAAATGGGGCCAATATGACTCATTGAAAGCATTTCATGAGGCTTGGTGCTGGATTGCCCAGCACGGTCTGTGCCTGGCAGGTTGTGGGCACTTGTGCGGAAGCAGCCCTGCTTGGTGGCAGTGGCTGGCCCTCTGTCCGTGGTGTGAGCTCTCTGATGAGCTGGCTGACTGATTGCCAATTGACCGATGGAGGGGCATGGGTTGATCTTGGGCTGGGAGAAGAGGCAGTGAGGGGTTACGGTTCCCCTGAGGCCCTGGCAGCTGTCCCTGCCCTTTGCCCTTTGCTGTGTCATTTGGTGTCCTTTCTCCTGCAGGGAAGGCATCAACTGTGACTGGGGGGCTCAGCTGGGGGATGGGCCCAGCTGCCCAGGAGAGCTGCTGTCTCCTGCCTCCCCTGTAATGGGGAGCCTCCAAGAACTTCCCCACCAGGCTGCCCTTACAGAACGTGGGTAGCAGCTGCCTAATGCAGGCCCCAGACCCCCTTCGCCTGTCACTCAACTCCCTGGGCCTCCAGACTTTAAACTGGAGGAGATACAGTCAAAGTGAGCATGTACAGGTCCGCACTGAGGAGCACGTGAGATAGCGTATGTGAAAGTGGTTCGGCCACTATCACGGTGCCCCCATGGTTATAGTACAATAGCTCTATTAACATCGCCGGGAGCCAGCCCACAGAGGTGGGGACGTGCCAGGGCCCTGTGCCGCCCTGGCCTGGCCCTCGTGTGGCTGCTGTGGGACGTGCGCAAGTGACTGCCCTCTCCCAGCCAGTGTTCTCATCTGCAAAATGTGGCAGCCCCCCTGTGGGGTGCCTGGGAGGATCCACTGAGGCCACAGGACGGGTTTGGCCAAGTCCAGTCTCAGAGTTAGCGACTGCTCCAGGTGCCTCTGCTTTTGGGACCTCAGTTTGCCCGTCTGTAATATGAAGACGATGGTCACCAGGAGGACTCAAGAAATCGAGCCACGTAATCTGCGTAGCTTGAGTGCCGGGCATGTAGAAAGCACTCGTTCAGCTATTATGATGGTTTTTTTCCTGGCTGTAGCAAGGCCAGCCAGCAGGAGAACTCGCTCCCTCCCCTATCTGCTCCCTACCTTGGGTGCCTGCTCCTTGCTCACGACAGGGACTAGTACCCATGGGAGCAGAGCGACCCCCATCAGCTCACCTGGCCAGAATTGCATTTCCAGTGTCTTTGGAGCACCAGGGCAGGTGGGACAGCTCTGCAGTAGCTGCCACCAGCGACCTGAAGGGGGTGGAGTCTCCAGGAAGCTGCAGTGGCGGCTGGGCCTGGAGGTCTTCACCAGAGTCTGGGGGCTGAGCAGGTGAGCAGGCAGTGAACTTGCCCTTCTCTGGGCCATCTCCCAGCTGCTCGCAGTCCACACGTCTACTCACACAATGCCCAACCTCCAAGGGGACCCCCGAAGCACAGTTAGCTTTGTCCTTTCTTCTGGCTACGAAAGTGATTCCTATTCATTGTAGAAAAATCATGTGAAAGTTCAGAAAAACGTGCCTTAGGAGGACCCCAAGCCCCAGACTCCCAAGTGTTTTTGTGCATATACACATAGACATGTAATTGTATTTAAACTTTGGATGAGCTGGACATTTCATACAAGAATGGAATCTTGTAACACTTGGTTTTTAAAAACCGAAATGAGTATCGTTTTTTTTATTTTTTATTTTTTTTATTTTTTAATCAAGTGATCAGCATGAGTATTCTCTTCATTTCAGGTCAGTCCTGAAAGATGAGTATAGTTTATTTTTAAAATCTTTCTCTTTTTTAGAAAGATTTTGTTGATTTTTTCTCAGAGAGAAGGGAAGGGGGGGAGAAAAACACTGACAGCACCCTGGAAGCCTTCAGCGTGCCCCGATTCCCCACCTCCCCAGAACGTTGCCGTTACCCAGGCTTTCGAGATAATCACCTTCGTGTCTATCAACCACGTGTGCATCCCTAGATGCTATAATGTCTTCTTGAAGAAAATCATTTTTGAAGAGATAGGGTTTTCTTTTTTTCAATTGATCTTGGGGAGAGAGACAGACAGACAGACAGGGAACCCTGATCTGTCGCTCCACTTCTTTGCCCACTCATTGGCTGCTTCTTGTGTGTGCCTGACCAGGGTTGAACCCCAGCCTTGGTGTATCCGGATGATGCTCTAACCAACTGCACTACTTGGCCAGGGCTAATCAATGTTTTAAGTCTCTTTTAAGCTATACATTTATTTATTTACTTATTTATGGACTATTTTTTATTTGAGCGAGAGGGAGAGAGAGGTGTTGTTCCACTTATTTATACATTCATTGGCTGATTCATTTTTTTTCATTGTTACCTAAGGACATGCTTTCTTCAATTGGTTGCCTCTCACACACACCCTGACTTGGACCAAACACACAACCCAGGCATGCGGCCCGACTAGGAATCGAACACTCGACCTTTCGGTTTATGGGACTAGGCTCCAACCAACAGAACCTCACCGCCCAGCGCATCATTGGCTGATTCTCGTATGTGCCCTGGCCGGAACTGAACCCGCAGCCTTGGCACATTGGACAGTGTCCTAACCAACTGAGCCACCAGCCAGAAATGGACAAAAATGGATCTGCATCTTTTTTTTTTTTTTTTGGTTAAATTTGTCTCTGAAATCAAAAATTTTGACGATGTCTATTTTATCTCTTTTCCTTTTGTTGCTATGTTTTTGGTGTCATATTTAAAAAACTACCTCTAATGCTTCCTCTCAGGTCATGAAGATTTATGCCTATCTTTTCTCCTGAGAGTTTCACAGTTTTAACTGTTACATTTAGATCTGTTGTCTATTTTGAGTTAATTTTTGTGCAGGGTGTGAGGAAGGAGTGCAGTTTCCTCCTTTTCCCGCATGGGTACGACCAGTTGCTCCTGCACCATCTCTTGAAAAGGCTGTGCTTTTCTCCCTGAGTTGCCTTGGCCCCCTTTTGGACAATCACTGATGTAACTCAGGGCTTGTTTTCGGACCCTCAATTTTATCCCATTAATTTATAGGGCTATCTGTATGTCAGCACCACACTGTTCTGATTCCTGTGGCTTTGCAGGATGTTTGAAAACAAGAAATCTGGGTCTTCCAACATTATTCTTCTTTTTTCAATATTGTTTTGGCTGTTGAGAGTCACTTGAATTTCCACATGAACTTTATGACCAGCTTGTTAATTTCTGCAAAGAAGCAGGTTGGAATTTTGGTGGGGCCAGTGTTGAACGTGAAGGTCAAGTTGGAAAGTCTTGCCATCTTAGTAATATTAGGTCTTCAGACCCATGAACATGAGGATGTTTTCCCATTTATTTAGGTTTCCTTTAATTTATTTCAACAATATTTTGTACTTTTCAGAGTACAAGTTTTATACTTTTGGGGAGTTAAATTTATCTGTAAGCATTCTTTTAAAAAAATATCATATTTATTTGTTTTTAGAAAGAGGGGACACAAGGGAAAAAGAGAGTGAGAGAAACATTAATGTGAGAAACATCAGTTGGTTGCCTCTCATGTGCCCCAACCGGGGACTGAACCCGCAGCCCAGGCATGTGCCCTGACCTGGGAATCTAACCGGCGACCTTTTGCTTTGTGAGATGATGCCCAACCAACTGAGCCACACTGGTCAGGGCCCTAAGTATTCTTTCTGTGGCTAGTGTAAATGGAATTATTTTATCAATTATATTTTGAAGTGTTCATTGCAAGTATATAGAGATACAATGGACTTTTGTATGTTCATCTTGTATCTTACAACCTTGCTGAGCTCATTTATTAGCTCATTTATGTATCCACACACATATTAGATTCTTCAGAATTTCTTCTTCCTTAGCAATATGGGTCCCTTCTTTTTTAGCCTGAGTGCCCTGGCTGGAACTTCCAGTACTATGTTGACTAGAAGTGGCCGAGAGCAGACATCCCGGCATTGTTCCTGCTCTCAGGGGGAAAGCATCTGATCTTTCACCTTTAGACATGGTCCTGCCGTAGAAGGCTTGTTTCGTATTTCCTGAAAGGCTGGCTGGTTACAGCTTCCCAACTAACTGCACTTGAGAAGGGCCCCTGTCTTCTCGCCCTTACAACACGGTAGCCTCAAATTTTAGAGGTGAGAGACTCAGGGCCAGAGAAGGGAAGTGCTGCGTGCCTCATCATACAGCTGCTCAGCTGCCTTCCCTCCAGGTACCATCCAGCTGTTCACAGTCGCTGGGCAGTGGGCCTCCTAGACACTCAGCCTTCCCTCCACTGCCCAAGAGCAGCCACTGGGACAGAAGGAGGTCTGGGTTCTGTTCTGGGCTCCGTTCTGGGCTTGACCACTGACTTTCTGTACGACCTTGAGCCTCAGTTTTCCCAACTGTGCAGTGGGATCGGTGGGATTGCACGTCTTGAAGTCCTCTAATTTGAAGCCCACCCCCCCAAAACCCGCCCTTAAACCCATAGCGGCTTCTACCACTACCCATGGTGGCCACCAGAGGGCGCCCCAGACCAGCAGTTGGCCCTGCTTGCAGCACAAGGGCCCCGTGGAGGCTGAAAGGCAGGGCCGCTCGTTTTGCTTGCGTGGGATTCCTTGTGATGAGACCTGTCCGGGCCCTCTGGCTGAGCGCTGATGGCTAAGGCGGGAGTTTGGAGACATTGCCCCCAACACCAACGACCTTGCACTCATCCCTGCCTGCTTTCAGTTGGCTGCCTAAGGCCAGGCATCCCAGCATCAGGCCGACAGCCTTGAGTTTGTCAGCCTCAGAAGGTTTCCACTGTCTCTGGGCCTCTTACAGGCACTGCATCCTTTCCCCACTGCAGTGGCCGGCAGCAGAGAGCCCCCATCCTGGTGGGTGTCTGCTGTCCTGGAAAAGGCACATCACAGCCCATTTCAGATGTGGATGGATTCTTGCTGGGGTTCCTGGACAGTGTGGGCTCTGAAATCATAGCATCCCAGGTCCCTGGTACCTCATGTGACAGATCCCAGAATCCCAGAAGCAGGCACCATTGACAACAGGGGCCACCTGGCAGTCACCTGACCCGCTTTGTAAAGGGCTCTATCAGCCCCTCCAGGCTCCCCCAAGGCTGATTTACCCTCCACATAGAAGCAGAAGTTTTGTTTTGCAAATTGAACTCTAAGACAAAGAGGCATCTCTCAGCACCTTGCTCAGAGGGTTGCCTGGCCTGCCCAATTTGCCTTGCATTCTAGTTAGTGGTGTACGTGTTTTCTCTCCCCTTCCCGACTGGTTCCCCAGAAGGCAAAGTGAGTCTCACATTCTCCTTCTATCGTGGCTGGTTCAGGACTTGAATCCAGTAGAAAGTCAGCAAATGTCACCATGGGGACACTACCAGTCCCATCCTCTCCCCCAACTCGAGTCCCAGGGCTGCCTCTGTCCCTGACTTAGCTGTTTGACTTCGGGCCAGTCACTTAACCTCTCTGAGCACCCACGTTGTTTTCTTCCTGGCTCTTCGGCTTCCCTCAAAAGGTTGCCAGTGTCAGGGGGGATGTGAGCGGCCTTATGTGAGAGGGGACGTGCTCTCCCCATGTTGGGTCAGAGGGCTGGACTTGCAGCCAGGGAGGTCACATGGAGGAGAGGTGGGTGGTGGGCCACACTTGCCCGACAGCCTCACATCGTCAAATGACAGTGGCCAACATTTCCTGGCTTGTTCCATGGACCAGACACTGTGCTGAGTACCTTACCTGGATTCTCTCTCTTCATGCCCTCAGTGACTCTTAGGATAGGCAGAATTATTGTCCCCAGCTTTGCATATGGGGAAACTGAGGCACGGAGCAATTAGCTGCCATGCTGGGGTCACACAGCTGGCAAACAGTGGGACTGGAACTTGTACCCAGGTGTCTGGTCCCTGGGGGCCATGCTGTTAGCCACTGAGACATTTGAGCAGATGCAGGGCAAAGGCAGGCAGCTCTGGGGTCTTTTTGTCCACTCTATAGGGACCTCCAGGGGTCAGAGGGCATTTGTTCTAGTCTTCCCCTTTCCAGGCTGGAGTGCTGAGGCCAGAGGGAGTGCAGTCTCTCTGTCTCTGTCTGTCTCACACACCAGGGCCTCTGGGGCAAAGCAGGACCCTGACTAGCACCCAGTGTGGTTACAACAGGAAAACTGGGTGATGCCTAAAGCCCCCGAGCGTCTCAGAATCTGCGGTTCTCGAAGTTGTCTTGGGGCCTCCTTCCCATGGCCAGCCTCTGTCTTGGTCGGATTCATTATCCGATTTGGGGTCCAGGGAGTGGGGGCGAGAGGAAGGACCTCGAGGGCTCTAAATGATGCCCACCCTCCAGCCCAGACACTGGGCACCCACAGGCCCCTCCTTCCCAACTTTGGACCCTTATCAGGAAAGCAATTTAGGTTGGATGGGAGGGGAAGTCCCGGGCCTCAGGCTCTGGCAAGGTGGGTGGAAGAGATAGGGAAGTGGGGAGGGGGCATGGGGCCTGCTGGGAGGGCCCAAGGATGGAAGGCATGCCCAGAGCCAGCACAGTGGGGGGGCTTTTGCCCAGCGCTATCCTCGCTGGCCTGGCCTCTCGACATGGCTCCAGTGCTGCTTCTGCCTCCCGTACTTGCCAGGCAAGACGCCTGCATCTTTAATTAGCAAGCAGCAGCCTCTCCCGATTCATCACAGTCACTGTTTAATTAGCCGCACACAAGGCGCCCCCACCCCCAGCTCTAGGTTGAGCAGCCTGCCTCTCTCACGGATGCTGCTACCACCTCGTGGTGTCCCCTGTCACCCCCCCATACTTATTCTGCTCCCCAGATTGGGGGATGGGGCAGGCACGCCTGGCTGAAACCTCAAGGAGATTCTGGGCACTGACGCTTGTGCTCACGGCATCCAGCAAACATTATTAGGGCCTCCGGTCTGCACCAGGCTGGCGCTGGGCAGAGCCCGGGCTGGACAGAGGCGGCTGGCCTCAGTCCTGTCTGTTCCAGAATGGCTTTTCCCTTTGGGAGGTGTTGGGACATCTCTCCAGCCCATCCCGGGGCATCAGGAAAAGACAGTCATAACCCTCCACATTCCCCCATCCAGAAAAGACCCACCATTTCTCCTCCCCTGCTTCTGTCCCAGAGACCAGCAGGGTCCCCTGAGAAGGCTGCAGCCTTGGGGAGGAGAGAGCCCATCCCCCAGACCTGCCCCCTCCAGTGACTGGGTCCTGGAGGCCCAGGCTAGGCCACGGGCAGAGGGGGATGGTGGGGGTCTCGGCCCTTCAGCCTAGGTCTTTGTCTGCAGGGCCCTGGGGAGTCAGGGGCGCAGGAGTGAGCCCTGTCTGTGACTGAACTCTGCCCTCTGTTTCCTGAAGTAGGGTGGGGTTGGTGGCCCTGGGAGAGGCCTCACACCCTTCCGGGCAGAGCCAGGGCAGCCGCCGCCTGTGGAAGCCAGCTGGAGGCAGGAAGCTCAGGTTCCATCCCAGCCCTGTGCTCAGTTCCGTCCTGTGGCTTCAGGCACATCGGCCACACTGGGAGCTCAGCATCCTGGCCAGGGCAGTGCGCTGACTGAGCCTCCTGTCCTGACGGGGACTAAGCATGTGGAAGGGCCGGCATTTGTTCTGGTACCTGAGGAAGGTGCTGGAGCCCACCCACTCCGGCAGAGCTACCAAACTGTGCTGTGCCTCAGTGTCCCCACAATTAGTAGCGGCAGCATGAGCTGTCGTGAGGAGCAAATGATTTACAATGTTTAGTGCACTCAGAGCAGCGCCTGGCAGAGGGAGTCCTCAGTAATCATGGACTGTTTTTGCTGCCTTTCCCTTCCTTTTGCCCATCACCATCTACTGCCAGGTATGAGGGAGCTGGTGGTAAGAGAGGTAACCCCTGCTTTCCAGAGTTTTCCTTCCAGCGAGGGAAGCAGCCGGAAACAAGTAAGTAAATAGAGGAAAAATGAAATTTCATCTGTTGAACGCCTGCAGTTGAGTACGTGCTAATAATGCCCCAGCGCTAATTTCTTGTTTTTGACAAAAGTACCACGGCCAGATCAAGGGCACTGGGAGAACTGGGTGAAGTGTCTATAGGAACCTCTGTACTGTCTTTGCAACTTTTCTGTGGATCTAAAGATACTCCCACAAAAAAAGGTTTATCTAAAAAAACACAGTTTCGGGTGATGGTACAAACCATGAAGAAAAGAAATGGGCAAGAGCCAGCAAAGAGGGTACGGGCCATTTCAGACAGGGTGGTCTGGGAGGCCCCTCTGAGGGCACCACTTATGAGAAACTGAGTAACGGGAAGGAGCCAGATTTCAGGAGATCAGGGAAGGGTCTGCCAGGAGGAGGGAGGAGCAGGTACAGAGGCCTGGAGGCAGGGATCGCCGAGGAGGCCGGAGGTCCACGGGCAGATGGGGTGGGAGGGGCTCGGTGGTTGCACAGGAGCTCTGAGAAGTAGGCAGCTCTCCTTCAACGTCATCTGTCCTTTCATTTTTTTTTTTAGATTTTATTTATTTATATATTTATTTTTTAGAGAGAGGGGAAGGGAGGAAGAAACAGAGGGAGAGAAACATTAATGTGTGGTTGCCTCTCAGGTGGCCCCCCTGGGGACCTAGCCCGCAACCCAGGCATGTGCCCTGACTGGGAATCGAACTGGTGACCCTTTGGTTCACAGCCTGCGCTCAATCCACTGAGCTGCACCAGCCAGGGCCATCTGTCCTTTCAAAGGACAGGAAGGAGGAGGGGGACTCTGGGCTGGAAGCTGTATCTCACACCTTCCACGAATTAGTGCCTCATCTTAGTCCTTACAGTTACTCTGTGGGGGAGGTATCATCATCTCACTTATAGATGAAATGGTGGAGGAGCAGCCATCAGCCCATGTCACCTGGCAAGTGACAGGCCTGTGCTTGGAAGGAGAGACCCCATGGGCCTTGAGGCTGCCCTGGGGCCTCGCTGCAAGACGGAGTGGCAGCCCTGGCCAGCGTGCCTCAGTTGGTTGGGCGTCGCCCTGCAAAGTGAAAGGTCGCTGGTTCAATTCCCAGGTCAGGGCACATGCCTGGGTTGTGGCCTGGTCCCCAGTTGGGTCACATGCCAGAGGCGACTGATTGATGTTTCTCTCTCTCTCTCTCTGTTCCTCCCTTCCCCTCTCTCTAAAGATAAAAAAAATAAAATCATTAAAAAAACAAAGACAGGAAGTGGGCTAAAAGACAGGGCCAGGACAAAGGCCTGGGCGTGGCTACAAACAGGTGTGCCAGGCTGGAAGCAGGGACACCCAAGAAATGGGGGTCTTTGGCCAGCATAAGACTGGGTGTCAGGGCAAGAGAGCATCTTTGTACAAGTGACGTAATGAGTTTCAGTAATGGCAACACTACATGTATGTCATAGAAAATTCTGAGGGTAGCCCTGGCTGGTGTGGCTCAGTGGATTGAGCACCAGCCTGCGAACCAGAAGGTTGCTGGTTTGAGTCCCAGTCAGGGCACATGCCTGGGTTGCGGGCCAAGTCCCCAGTTGGGGGCGTGCAAGAGTCAGCCAATTGATGTATCTCTCATATATGGATGTTTCTCTCCCTCTCTTTCTCTCTCTCTAAAAATAAATAAATAAAACCTTAAAAGAAAAAAAAGAAAATTCTGAGGGTAGAATATAACACACAGGGACAAGTTCCTTGCCCTGCCACCCGCTTTTCCTCACCAGAGATGCCCTCTGGGACCTGCTTCTCATGCGCCCTTCTGGAGTGTGCTTTGACCACAGCGCTGGGAAACCGTCGGCGGCCCCAAGGGCCTGCCAGGCACCACCTGCCAGAAAGCCCTGGCCACACTGTCGTCTCTTCCAGTCCTCTGCCACGCCTGGCCGTGTGCGTGCTGAGCTCTGCATTTTAAATTAGAGTGAATGGAGGAAAAGACAGGTTAAGTCACTTACCCAAGGTCACCCAGCTAACACAGGGTTACACTCAGGGACTCTGGCAGCACTATATAGACAAGAAAACTAAGGCAGGGAGAAGCTGAGTCACAGCCCCAGGTCACCCAGGAGGAGGTCGAGGAGCCAGGACTTGAGTCTGGCAGTCTCGTCCCAGAACCCACACCCAAATGACCACTACACTGTACTGGGAGAAAGGACCCCCCAAATTCAGAGTCCACTAGCCCCAGGAACGATGCCCATCACTGCCTAGCTGCATGGCCGTGGGCAAACCACGGTCTTTCCTGCCGTCGTCCTGCCCAGCCAGGGCGGAGAAGAGGAAGCTTGGCTCTCAGAGGGTTTAAGGATGAGCTGCAGCCGTGGGAGGGGCCTCTGGTGCGGGTGATGGTTGGGACTGGCCCTCTCCCGTGGCCACTTCCTGTGCTGGGCAGGAAGGAGGGTGCGACCAGGTGGATGTTTCAGGGGACTCAAAGCTCAAGGTGGGCTTTCCTTCCCTTTGCCTATGCAGACAGAGCAGGTGAGGGGCCTCCCCAGGAGAGGGATGGGTGGAACCCCACCTCTGCCTTGACCTCCTACCCAGCTAACAGCCACGCCCCTGGGCCAGGAATCCTTCAGGGTCCGAAGAGGAAAAGGGGTTTCCAAAGGGGTTTTTCCAAAGGTGATGGGCCCAGTCCTTAACCCCCACTTCCGAGGTGAGTGCCAGGACCCCGCAAGGCGGGCGGAGCAGGATGCAGGGAAGCAGGCTGCAGTCAGGAGCAGGCAGGGATCGCACAGAAATAAGCAGGCCAGTCCAGGTGCCGGCTCAGGCTGGGTTTCCAGGGAGGTCCTTGCATGGGCAAGGCCACCGCAGGCTGGTGGGCTGGGGTTCAGGTCAGCAGGCTCAGAAAACTGATTTATCTACCTATCCCCCCAACTTCCCCAGGGTGATCAGACTGAGGGGCTGAAACAGCCAGATTCTCAGAACATGGGGACTAACCCAAATGCCAGTTCCATCTACAATGTGGGCCCGACCCCTCAGGGCCAAGCCACGTTAGCCTCACATCTGACCCCCTTCTTCATACCCCAGGCCCTGCGAACCCGGGTTAGTGATGAGGAGGAGGCCTGGGGACCACGCATGGACCAGTCTTGGGGTGCTTGTCGGCCACCTCAGCCAGGCTGTCGCGAAGGCTCAGGGAGTGGGGAAGTGCTCGGGCTGGGGAGGTAAACCCAGGCTTGGGTTTGAATCCCAGCTCTGCTGCATCCCTGCGCATGTTCATGTACCACGGTGAGCCTTGGTTTCCCCATCTGTGAAATGGGGCTGGTACCAGAATTGAGATCTCCTCGTAAAGATAGGGCTTCTGCCACAATGCCTGCTGTGTAGTAGGGGCTCGGTAAATGTCATTCTCCTCCATTGACTAGCTGATTAATCTTATTTTCCAAACTCCACAGGGCCTAGAGACAAACTTTGGCGCTTGTCCCGTATTCACGCGGCAGTCTGGAAGATGTACTTTTGTTGCCAAATGTTGGAATTCCTGAAACATTTAGAGGGAGATGGGAGAGACTCTTTGCGAGTGGCACTGGCCATGGGGCCTCCCCTCCTGCTACCAGGAGACTCGGATGCTGCACACACCTCCTTCTCCTGAGGCTGGGCTGGCTCAACACACAAAGGCTTCTTTTCGGGAACTGTTTTTTCTAGAAGCCTCCTGGAAGACATTGCCTGCTGTCCTAACAATGTTCTGGGTGTTCTGTCTGGTCTGTGGGAACCACAGACGGCTGCAGGGGGTGTAAGGGAGCTGGTCACTCCTCCCTGGGTGTCCTTGAGGGGCCCTTCTGCTCCCATCCGCTCCGACCCCTGGAGCAGGGCTGGGAGCACGTTGCACAGGCTAGCACTTTCCCGTGGGTCAGTGGGAAAGTACTTGAAAAACTGGAAGGGGCTTTTCAAAGGCGGAGATGATGATTTTTAGAAAAGCTTCTGTCTTTTCTGTGAGGCAGACACTCCGAGCTAGAAATGACCTTGACTACCAGTGTTTTTCCAGGAGGATGTTAAATTGACATCAGGTAGAAAAGGGTGCTCGTGGTCAAATATATTTGGGAAACACCAACTTAAACATCTGACAGGGTTCTTCTCTGCAGGGTTCCTCACAGCCTTTCTTGTGCATTTGTGAAGTTCTGAGAGGCAGCAGCTCTATCTACGCCAGCAGCCAGGCCCGTCTGATGTGTCCTTTCAAATGGTCCTGGAGCGCCTTGTCAGTTCAGAGGGCTATGAAAACCACTTTGGGCAAGGCCGGGATATTTGAAAACTTCCCCTCCTCCACGCACCACGGTCACAGGAATCTTGGGGACTCTGGAGGTCTCTGGGGGGGAACATAGGGTTTAAATAAGTTTAAAGGATTCAGAGGATGCTCCAGCCTTTATTTTAAAGCTGAGACTTTAGCCCCCCACTGGTGTGGCTCAGTGGATTGAGCATGGGCTGGGAACCAAAGGGTCACTGGTTCTATTCCCGGTCAGGGCACATGTCTGGGTTGCAGGCCAGGTCCCCAACAGGGGGTGCATGAGAGACAACCACACCTTAATGTTTCTCTCCCTCTGTTCCTCCCCCCCTTCCCCTTTCTCTAAAAATAAGCAAATAAAATATATAAAAAAAAGCTGAGACTTTAATCCTTATTTTACCTGTATTAACGCATTTAATCTTCACAACCCCCCTATAAAATAAACACTGTTGTCCTGAGGCTTTTCCACGGGGCAAACCGAGAGGCAGAGAGGCAGTCTCTGCCCAGCTGGCCAGTGGCAGTGCTGGGGCTTGAACCCAGGCTGCCCGCGTGAGGATATGCATTCATAAGCACCGCACAGCCTGCCTTCACCAGCAGATGTGCAAAGCTGCTCCCCCTCCCCCATTTGGGGGTCACATAATCAAGCTCCTGACTGAGGGTGAAGCTTCCTGGTTTCCAGCGTTCTCAGGAGAGTCTGTGGCCTCCGTTCACATGGTAGTCGTTTTGTAGCTCAGAGTTCAGGGCCTGGGGACACCTCTGGGTGAGTCCTGCTGTCCACAGCTTCCCCACCAGCAGCCTGGGTCCCTCCATGGGGCTGTGTTACAGTCTCATTTCATCTTCATCCTGGTTATCTTCATTCCGCAGGAGAGGCTCAGAAGGGAACCAAAAGTCAGAGGGGGCCCTGGCTGGTGCGGCTCAGCCGGTTGGGCATCGTTCCATGAAGTGAAAAGTCACTGGTTTGGGTCCCAGTCAGGGCACACGCCTGGGTTGCAGGCCAGGTCCCTGGCTGGGGACATGTGAGAGGCAACTGATGTTTCTCTCCCACATCAATGTCTCTCTCCCTCTTTTTCCCTCCCTTTCTCTCTCTCTCTAAAAGTAAATAAATACAATCTTGAAAACAAAACAAAACAACAACTCAGAGGGAAGTAACTTGCCCACGGTCACACGGTGAGGAGATGATGAAGCTGGGATTTGAACCCAGGCAGTTGGACTCCAGAGCTGTGAGCTCAACATATGGGAGCCCTCGGGGATGAGGCTGTGGGCTGCTGCGGCCAGCGAAGGGCCACAGCTCCAGGGCCACACCCCGCCAGGCCTCTGTAATCCTTGGACTAGCCACTGCCCCTGCAGACCTCTGCGGGCCTCTCCCTACAGACACACTTGTGGGGTCCAGGCTAGTCTCCCCGGGCCTCCCTTCACAGCCTCACGTGGGCCAACGGTCAGTAGCATAAAGCAAGCAGATGTGTCACCACTACTGAGGATGCGAGAAGCGGTTATGGTGGCCTCTTGGCTTCTTGGGGCTTTATCTCCGCCTCCTGGAGCAGAGTCTTGCTCCTTTCCTCCTTTCTGGGGTGAGGACTTTTTGTTCTGGGTGTTTTTTCCTTTCCCTTTGTCTCACTGGTTCCTGGAGATAGAGCTGTTTGCTGTCTGCCCCTTCTGTTGGCAGTACCTGGGCACCTCACGGGGTTTGTTTCTGTGGTGGCCGAGCTGGCCCTCACCTGCGCAGGGGGTGAGCAGGACTCGAGGGGGCTTCCAGATCTTGCTGGAGGCAGGGTGCACACCTGCACACGCAGGAGCTACTGGCTGATGGTGGAGCAGGACCTGGGTTCAAAGTCTGTTTCCAAAGACTTAGTAATAAAGCCACAGCCCAGTTCGTGAAACAAGCAAAGGATCCGAACAGACACTTCTCCAAGGAAGGCATGTGAACCGCCCTCAGACACATGGAAGATGCTCAGCATCATTAGCCATCAGAGAAACGCAAATCAAAACCACAGTGAGATACCACTTCTCACCCACCGGGATGGCTACAACGGAAAAGACAAGTGACAGTAGGTGCTGGAAGACGTGCAGGACTCGGACGCCTCGTGCATTGCTGGTGGGAATGTAAAACGGTGTGGCACTTTGGAAAACAGTGTGACAGTTCCTTGAAATGTTAAACGTAAAATTACCACATGACCCAGCGATTCCACGGCTAGGTGTATATGCCCAAGAGAACTGAAAACACACGTAGGCAGAAAAAACGACACAAACGCTAAAAAGAGGATTATTCTTAATCGCCAATAAGTGGGAATAACACGAGCGTTTTTGAACTGATGGCTCGATGGACATAACATGGGATGTCATGCTCCATGGAAGGACCGGAGCGCTGTCCTACGTGCTAACACCACGTGACGGGGTCGACGGGAGAGTCTCAGGTACGGGGGGTGGTCCCGCGGCTCTGTGAGCACGCTGAAACCGCTGGACTGGGGGCCAAGCGAGTGAATTGCAGAATATGGGAGTTATATCTCCATAAAACTGCTATTAACATTAGAAAAGACACCCTGGCTGGGTAGCTCAGTTGGTTAGAGTCGCGTCCTGATACCCCAAGGTTGTGGGTTCGATCCCCAGTCAAGACATAGGCAAGAATCAGCCAATGAGTGCACAGATAAGTGGATCAACAAATCGATGTCCCCCTCTCTTTCTTTCTCTCTCAAATGAACAAATTTAAAAATTAGAAAATACAAATAAGCATAAGAAAAGAAAAAAACTGTGAGGTCCATAATCCCACCACCTAGAGACAACCACTGTTACAATGTAATGATACTCCCCCAAATTACACTCTGTTGCCTATTGAATTTTCACTTAAGAATGTATTGTAAACACTTTTCCATGTTAATAACTATACCACTACGTAAACACCAAACCCTATTTCCACCATTCACTGGCTGTGGGCCTTGGGAAAGCCACCTCACCTCTCCGTCTCTTCATTGGTAAGGGGGTGGTAACCGGAGGACCGGCCTCCAGGGGAAGTTGTGGGATAAAAAGGCAGGAGGTTGGCACCCCAGCAGCAGGTAGGCACCTCTGCCCGAGGAGAACGCCCTGACAGGTGAGGTCCTGGTGTGCTGGCCTTTGCCCCAGCGTCGAGCTCTCCAGCCGGAGTCAGCTCATTTCTGGACCGTTCTTTGTGTTTCGAAGACACCATAGATTCTGTAGTTCAAAAGCAGGGTGTGTGTGTCCGGGACAGACACGCACAACAGAAAGGACCACCCCTCCTGAGCACCTACTGTGTGCCTGGCACTGGCTCATGTTGTCCTCTCACAATGGCCGTTGCCAACTCCGTGGGACAGAGGGGGACCGAGGCGGGGGCAGTGCAGTGACTTGCCTTTGCCAACAGCCGAGAGTGGGACTGGGGCTCGTTTCCAGGTTTGCCCGGTTGAAAGCCAGTGTCCTTGTCCCTTCCCCGCACTCCGAGGAAGGGGTGGCTTTGAAAGGGCTTGAGTCCTGTTCCAGTGAGGGATTGTGTTGCTGTTCCCCAGACCGGGAAGGTGGCATCCAAAGGGGAGGGTCACTGCTCCCAGATTTCATGTCCGAAGGATGTGTCTGTGTATGGCTCCTGTGTGCCGAGCCTGCCGCTGGGCTGTGGGGACGCAGTGGGGCTCGAATTCGGTGCCTGTGCCCTGTGCTGTGCAGGCTGGCAGGCGAAGCCAGGCCGAGCCGGAGCCTCATGTGCTGGGTGAGAGCTGGTGCAGGGCTCTGGAGTCCGTCGGGGGGGCACCCCCCTCCACTGGGGACGTGGGCAGCTACCTCACTGTGGGAGCTGTCTGTAACAGTCGATGTGAGAATTAGGTAAGCTGGAGCACCCTGAGTGGCTCGGTGCCACCGCTGACGGGGGTAAGCTACGCTATCAGCAGGGTGAGTCAGTGGGTGGGTGCAGGGAGCCCAGAAGGAGTGGCCAGGAAAGGGGCCCCGGCCCAGCGGAGGGGCAGCCAGCCCACGTGAAGGGCTGGAGCTGAGTTACCTGTGGCTTTCATACCCATTTATCGGGAGACAGGAGGGAGAGGGGACACTTCTACTGAGAAGTCTGCTCCCATGTCCCTGCCCCGGGCCATGTCCCTCCTTCCTTCTCGCAGAAGGGGTTCCAGAGTCTGATTCTGACTCTGTTCACTCGGTGTGGCCCCCTGAGAAAGTTACTCAGCCTCCCCAGCCTCAGTCCCCCCATCTGTGAAACAAGACGACAATCGCACCTTAGAGATTTGAGAACTAACGGAGCAAATACAAGTAAAGGGCTCGTAGCAGTGCTGGGGACACAGCAAGTGCTCGCTCTATGTCATTGGCCATGGTCACTGTGGTCCTGGCCTTTTGGGTTCCAGTCCTGTTGCGGTGTGCGGGGTCCTGCCCCGGAGGCCCCATCCCTGAGAGCCCGGTCCTGGCCTCACAGACAGCCAGCATGATGACCGTCTGGGTCCTCATCCTGCCTCTGCCTCTCCCGTCAGCAGGCCACCGGGTGGCACGGGCACCCTGCTTCGCACACCCCTCCCTACCATGGATGCAGTGGGTGCCAATGTCTGGTGAACAAGTTCAACAACAGACCGAATGCACGAGAAGCCACAGGAGTCCACTTTCTGCGGGAAAATGCAGGGTTCACTCATCCATTTGTTGAACTGATGCCTGCTGAGCACCCACTGTTCTGGGCACTGGGGACATGGTGGGAAACAAAACAGGCAAAGTCCCTGCCCTATCAGCGTTGACACTAGTGGGAGAGACAGACCCCAAAGGAAATGAAGAGTGACACATGGAGAATGTCAGGTAGCGAGAGAGGCCAGAGACAGATTCGGGGTGGAGGTTGTCATTGGAGACAGGGTGACCAGGGAAGGCCCAGGGACAAAGTGACATTTGAGCAAAGATTCGAAGGAGGTGGTTATTGTCCATTCGTTCATTCATTCATTCGTTCATTCCACCAGAGAGTCTGCCAGCATCAGCGAACACTTCCTGTGGCCGGTTCTGTGGCCTTGGCAGGGCCTGGGGAGGCAGACTCACCCAGAGTGGCTCCCAGGCAGGTGTCTCTCAGCAAAAACACACCCCACCCACCCTGGAAGAGTCAACAGAAGCTAGGGTGTCAACCACCACAGTTCGCCTAGGACTGAAGGGTTCCTGAGAGGTGGTACTTTCAGTGCTAAACCAGAAAGTTCTGGCCAAAGTGGGGTGAGTGGTCACCCACAGAGAGGCTGGTCAAGGAACGGTCAGTTGAGGCTTCTGCTATTCTGAGGAAATGACGTTTTCAGGGGGCGTGGAAGGGGGAGGCCGCATGCCCTTGCCAAGTGAGTGAGGAGGGCAGAGGCTCCAAGTCCCGGGTGCAAGAGCGTGTGGAGAGTGCAGGCCGCTGTGGGGCAAGGCTTTCTTCCGGGGGTGGGGGGGGCAGTGGACGAGGAGGCAGGAAGGGCGCCCTGGAAGGGGCTGCACTGACTGCAGGCGGCCAGCCTCCCGCAGGTGGGCTGTTCCACTGCATCTGCGTGTTAGAAAAAGATGCTTTGCTGTGCAAGGTTATTTATTTGCCAGGGCAGAGGACGGAGAAAGAAGCACTACCGTGTCCTTGTTCCTTCTTTCCTTCATTCCGGGGGGCACTGAGCACCTTCCAAGCCTCCAGCCCCAGCCGAGATGTCTGTACCGGGTCAGCAGGACAAGTGAGGGGGAGGGAGCAAATGGTGGGGAGTCTAAGTGAAGGGCATCAGGGTGGTTGTCGTGTCATTTTCTGCAGGTTTAGACATTTCAAAATGCCATGTTGGTGGAGGATAAATAAAAATAAGTTCTGGGCCTCATATGAAGCACCTGGGGAGGGTGGGGATATGGCAGGTTCTCCCTCCAGCAGCTCAGGGTCCAGGAGGAAGCTGGTGTGCAAACCCGTCCTTGGGCAGCCTGGGTGCTCAGCATGCTGACGGCCTCATTGGAGAGGCCCCGAGGCAGGCCTGGGGGCTGGGGGAGCTGTGGCAGACGCAGAGGGAAAGGGCAGGGCACTGGGACAAGGGGACAGCAGAGGCAGCAGCACGGAGGCTGGAGGTACCAGGGTGTGGGGGCCAGAGGTCATTCTCTGTGGGTCAGTGGAGGATTCTTGGGGGGCCTGAAGGTGCGGTTCGGAGTGGGCCACAGAGGGAAGGCAGAGCCTCATGGAGCTTGTCTCCTGGAATGGGTCTCTGAAACGAGGTGAGACTGGTCCAGTGTTGCAAAATCAGAGGACGCAGGAAATTATTTTCAAAAAGGAAATACAACCCCTAGGTTAGCCCATCATCAGAGATAACCACTGCCAGGCATTCGATACATTTCTCCTTAATATTATCGTGTGTGTGTGTGTGTGTGTGTGTTTATATATCTCCATCCTTAGAATAATAAAATAGGATGCACCTTGCTTTCTGTTTTTACTTAAAATGAATTCAGACACATTTTCCAGTGCCATTGAACCATCCCTAGCGGCCTGACTTCTGAGCCCTTTTGGGGACCTCTCCAGCCAGTGGCGGGTCCTGGCTGAGAGGCTGTTCTCATGGCTGGGCACCGAGGCTGCTTCTACTTTTTTGCCGTAACAGACGCCGTGATGAACGTCCCCCGTGCATATGTGACCCCATGTTTCTTCTGGATCAATTCCTGGACGTGAGATTCTTGGAAGCCCTGCTGGGTGCAGAGCTGCCTGGGTAGCCAGGAGAAGGGGTGGGTTTCCCAGGACCACATGTCCCCACTTGAGGACAGCCTGGGGCTCAGCTGTTGCGCTTTCTGAAAGCCTCACACTCTCCTCTCTCCAGCCCAGTTTGTCCGGTGCTACAGCGCTCTCCCCACCCCCCCAAGTCTCTCTCCTCTAACTCTTCCTCCTCTTCCCAGATTTCAGCATAACCTTCTCTGGGGAGCTTTCCCAGAGTCCCCAGGCTGGGGGCTCCCGCTCCCACCCCCTCTGCAGCTGTGCCTGGGCCACCTCCATCAGAGCTGCTATCTTGCTGGGTTGTGAGTGCCGTTTCTTTGTCTGCTTTTCTTTGTCCCCCGAGGACAAGGTCCAGGCTGGATTCATCTTTGAATTTTCAGCACCGGAGGCTGAGCCAGCTCATTTCGGGCTCACCAAATGTTTGCTGAGCCAAGGAGTGAAGAGTTGGGCAAATGAATGAATCAATGAAACCACGTCCATGAGGGAGGCTGAAGCCAGACATTAGGCTCCGGAGGAGCATCCAGTCCTGGGGACACAGCGGGGTGCGGAGCAGGTCCCCTGAGGCAGGAGTGGGAAGCAGGGATGGCAAGGCTTCTGGGAAGGGAGGCTGGGACCAGAGGCCCCTGGGACCATGCAGTGAAGGACGGGCGGGGGGGGGGGGGCGATGTGAGGAGTTGGAGTGAGGAGGCACCAATGGGTAAAGTGGACAAGAACATTCCAGAAGAGGGAAAAGTGTCATGGTCACTAGAGCCTCTGTCTGGGTTCGAATCCTAATCCAGCCCGCTTAGGGACCGTGTGACTCTGACTGGTGACAGCTTCTCTGTGCCTCAGTTTTTCCACCTACGAAATGAGGCTAATTAATGTTAGTATTTCATCTAATCATTCTTTTTTCACCTAACACACACTTTCTGTGAGTCTGTCCTGGGCCCAGAGAGGGCACTGACCACACAGTCACCCACGCAGCAACCCCCGTGGCTGAGACCAAACCCAGCTTTGCTGGTCATAGGCTCTGCCCACAATGCTCTGCAGTCCATGTCCCGGGCTGTTGTGAGGACAAGCTAAGGTGCCAGCACAGACTACTGTCATCGTTGTCCGATGGTGTCATACTCATCAGACGGACTTTGGTTGCAGTCTCAGGCCTGCGCTGACTGTCCACAAGGTCGTGGAGGGTGTCCCTATCCCTCTGAGCTTCAGTTTCCTGTAAGGTGCCCAACCCTCCTGATTCTCCTGGGATTGGGGGTTTTCCCAGAATACAGGCCTCTCGGCGCTGAAGTCGGGCAGCCCCGGGCTCACGGGGGTAGTCGGACACCCCAGTTTCCTCACATGTAACACGGGGACCCGCCTGCCTCCCGGGGCTCTTGTGCAGAACAGAAGTAGGCACACAGGAAAGGCAGGAAAACCACGGGACCAGAATTCTAGCTCTGGGTCCATGAATATTAAAGAATTCTGAGTGCCGTGGAAACCCAAGCATGAAACAGAATGAGCCAGCTCGCATGCACTGCTATGGAAGAAGCTCTGAGATACATATTTTTAGTGAAAAAGGCAGGGTAGAGGATGCTTAGCGTGGTGTGCTTCCGCCAGTGTCAGAGGAGGGGTGTGAGCAGACACGTGCATGCTGGTGCGTGTGCAAATTCCCCCGGGAGGGAGCCGGGTAGCTGGGAGAAGAGGTGGGAAGCAGGTTTGCTTTTTACTCTATATCCTTTTGCATTTCATTGTTGGTGCTATTTTAACCTTTTGTTTTCATTATCTGGCCGGAAAACCTCCCCAATTTTGTCATCACCACCCCCTCCCCGAACAAAATTAAAGGGGCAAAGTGACAGAGTAGGAAACGTGCCTAGCTCCGGGCCCTGCACCCAGGGAATGCTGCATGATTGGCCTTCTCCCCTCTCCCAACCATAACCTCGCTGATCACTGGGCTGGGCATGCAGGGGCACAAGTGGACTGCCAGGTCCTCTGTTTGTCAGGCTCAGGTACAAGTGCAGCCCAGAAAGACATCTGTGGGCTCCACACACCATCCACACACAGACCTGGGGGCTCCGGGGTTCCTCACCCACTTCTCTGCCTGCGTGTCCAAGGTTGCCCTCTGCCAGGCTCTGAGAGCCTGCCCTGCTTCTTGGGGCGGAGGGGCCATCTCGCAGAGTAAATTGCCAGGTCTCACAAATGTCCAGATGAGGGAACCTGTGTCTGCTGTGGCTGCTGCCAAAGCCTGTCCCCTCTGCCTCTGACCTTCAGGAGAAGGAGCTTTAACTGATTTAGGAACAGGCTCCAGGCATACCTGGGTCTACCTGTGGGCCAACCCCACTGGCCCTGGCTTCTGGGAGCTCTCCATCCAGCCCTGCCTCAAGCTCCCAGCCACGCAGCTAGGCCCCTCTTTTTAAATTTTTAGCATCACATACATATTTTGGGAAAATATTCTTATAATATCTCATATGAATAAGATGTAGCAGGAAAGAAAAAGCCCCCCCCCCAAATTCCCCTGCACTTCCTGGGTCCCCTTCCCCTCAAACATTATTGTAAACTGGTGGATGTCTTTTTGAATGTTTTGCTGCCACATGCACGTATTTATATCTATTCATCTATGTTTATATTTATGCCTCTGCCTCTATCTCTCCCTCTCTTCATACCTGCACGTCATCTACATCCGTAGCACCTGTGGCTGTCACTATGCATCAGGTATGTGTGTAGTGTGCTCTGTCACTGCCTATCAGGTATGTGTGTTGTGTGCAGGTGTGTTTCTTGCGTGAATGGTGACATCCTGTGTGTGTGTCCTGCGAGGTGCCTTCCTTTTTGCTGACTGTGCCATGGACATTGCTTGGATTGATGCACACACAGCCGCCCTTCTTCCCAATGTGAGCTGCCCGTCATTCCGTGGTCCACCCCCTGCAGAGGAGCACGCAAACTGCTCCATGGTTTCACATCGGTCTGCGAACAGACTCGGGCCGTCCTCGATGTGAACAAGAGCAATCTCTCCGGGACAGGTGCTTGCGAGTGCCCGGGCACTACTGAAGGGGACGGGCACTGAGCTAGTGACAGGTACTAACAAATTTCACTCCAGAAAGCACACGTGGCTCCCCTGAGCCAAGCACACCCCCCACAGGACATGGGCTGGCTGTGTCTGTGCGTGTTGCCACTGCTGAGCTGTCTCCTGTCACCTTTTCTGGCATTAAGTCATCTTTCCCCAGCATGATCCTCACCCTACTGGATTGGCCTTGAGACCTGGGCCACAGAGCACTTAGCTTGCCCTGTTGTTGAGTAGCCTTCTGCCTGGGTGATTTCGGGGAGAAGGGGGCCATCCTCCAGTCCCCAAATTTCTCTCCCATCTCAAGGCGACCCCTCCAGAAATTCTTCCACGAGGTGGACAGTTTGGTGAAGGCTCTGCCCCTTTGGGAGCCCTTTAACTAAGGTTTCCTACCATACAGGCAATGTGGGGCAAAGAAGGGTGGGCTCGGGAGCTGGCAAACACAGAGGCACAAAAGAAATAGAACCATAAGAATGGCCTATTCCTTACAAAGTACCTCCCGTGCGCCCGGCACCACACCAAGCCCGAGGCACACACCCTGCGGTGGGTGCTGTAATTGCCCACACCCTGCAAGGGAGGAAGTGAAGGCCCAGTGGGAGGGGAAGTCAGGATTCGAACTCAGGCCTACACCACCCCAGAACCAGGCCCTGTAACCACAAGGAGCTAAGACGTGTGCTAGAAGGTCGTGTTAACTCCTCAGAGAGTCTGAGATAAATGAAGGCTGGAGAAGCATGTGTTCCTGAGGACAGGAGTCTGGAGAGATGATGGGATTTGGGGAGTAAGGGAAGGGCCTTCCAGGTGGGTAGAATGGCCTGGGGTGGGAGTGAACCTGGCATGGAGGTGATGGAACAGCCTGCTCTGGGTCCTGGTGTGACGTGCAGAGCTGGAGGCTGTGGGGACCAGGCCTGCAGTGTGGGCTCTGAATGCCAGGCAGGGGGTTAGTTCGAAACTAATCACCACCCGCATTGTCTACAGTCAGTGGAGTCTCCATTGCTAATACAGCCGCAGTCACTCTGGCTCCCTCACATGTGGACTCACCCCTCCAACAGTTCCAGGAGATGAACCCCGTGATGTCCATTTCACCGATGAGGAGACTGACCAGACTGGGAGCCTCCGGGCGCAGGATCGGGGCTGCTGACGCACCCTGTAGCCCTGGGGCTGCCTGACGGGGGAACAGAATGAAGGACGGAAGGGAGGAAGGCAGGAAGGAAGGGAGGTGGGTGAATGGATGTATCTGAGCCTCCATTTCTTAGTCTCTAAAATGGAGACAATTTAGAGCTTCCCTCAGAGTCATTATAAGGATGAAGTGAGAAAAACCCAGGACAGAGACCTGGTGAAGAGGGACAACAATAATAAAAATCGTGGCGAGTGTCTCTGCCTGCCTCGTCACGTGCCAGGCACTCTTCAGAGGGCCTCACTTTTGTTTTCGCATTATGGTACCCGGCGCTCGCCATCACTGTCACCTGCACTATTGCGACTCCTGCAGATGGCTCATGCTGGCTGTGACGGGCCCTCCTCACCCTTCCTGACTCACGTTGCTTTACCCGTGACCCGTGAGTCCCCAGGGCTGATGTTAGCTGCAGGGCTGGCCCAGAGCCCTCTCCCCTGAATTTGCATTCAGAGTTCTCTCTCCCACATCCCAAATGAAAACCCCACATGTTGCTGGACTGCTGGACCCGACAGAGCTCTGGGGAGCAATGGGACTTGCCCACCCTGTCCTGGGAAACAGAAGGGGCTGCGCCTGGCCAGAGCCTCAGTTTCCCCACCTGAGAGATGGATATGGACTGGATGACTCCTAAGGGCATTCCTGCTTGTCTTTGGCGCTCTGGCTTCTAGTCTCAGAAAACGTGCTGTGACCAGGAGTGGAGGCTGGCTCGGCCTCAGGCTCCTCCTGGTCGCGTTTGTCTCAGGAGGGTAGGGCACCTCTGGACCAGGGGGTAGACTGTGAGTTCAAGTTCTGCTCCTGACGTGTTCTAGCTGTGCGCAAGATTCCAGGCACTTAGTGGGTGCTTGACACCGTGACCCCTTTCCGCCTTTCCCTCCTGGGCAGATCAGCTCACTTCTCTGGGCCTCAGCCCTCTTCCTGCCCAGCCCGGTGCCGGACTTGCTAGGAGCCAGCGGAAGATCCTAGCTGGGAAAGAGCTTTGCAGATGGAAAGCCTTGGCGCATTGGGAAGGTTCACTGCTGCATCCGTACGTGTGAGGTCCAGAGGCCATCGGGGCTGCATGGCCCCCACCCAGAAGGTCATACTGAGCCCCGTCTGTTCTCCCTCCATCAGCGGTGGAGGGGCAGGCAGCCTTCTTCCTGGGGACCTGACATCTGGCAGCACCTCGGGGCTGGCTCTCTTTCAACAAACACTTCCCCTCTTGTTTTAGATGTCTATCTCCAGGCAGGGGCCCTGGTCAGCACCTTAGGTGACGGAGGACTAGGGAAGGGGCCCAGGCAGTCTGAACCTCTGGGTAAGTCTTGGGAGGCAGACCAGATCCTCCCTCTCTCTCAGCCCCCGGTCCTGTCTGTTTCCTTCCTCTTCCCCTTGAACCTGCTGCCCCGGGGCCCTTGCCTCATGGCCAGCTTCCCACCTCTGTTGCTCCCCCTCCGTTTCTACCCCAGCTACCAGGGATCTTGGGAAACCAAGGACCCGGCAGATTTCTCCTACGGAATGCTCTGCAGGCACCCTGGGCCAAGTGTTAGCCTGTGCAGCCGAAGGCAGCAGGGGCCAAAGGAGGGGAAGGGATGCCCCTTGCTCTGTGCCCTGCTGGAGTGGCCTCCCGCTGCTCCCAAACCCTGGGTCCTGCCTGAGGTGCAGCTCACACTCCTACCCATACAAGCCTGTCCCTCCCCCTCTGCCCAGACAGTCCCCTCCCCTCAGTCCTGACATCTCACCTACATGAGGCCTCATTCAGACCTTTCTTCCCAGTCTGCTTGAGGTGACCCTTTCTTGTGTCCCCTCTATGGAGTGAGCTCCTTGAGCCATAGCCATGTGCCTCTCTGAGGGGCCCGTGAGCCCCTGGAAGGCGGAGGCACACCTGCTTCCCTGCTGGGACTCTGCATGGTGCTCAGAACCAGCAGAGGCTCCCCAAAAGCCTGCTGGGTGCCCGAACAAAAGGACGTCGTTCGCTGCCCTCTGCATGGCCACCCCAGGCAGTTCGGAGAGTGTGTGACCTCAAACTCAGCCAGGCTGAGCTATATTTAGACACAAGGGCCAGGGCGAGTTTCTGGGACTGAGGAGGTGGTGGGGCCCACAGTGGGGCCCTAGGGGGAGCTTCTTACCTAGGGGGACTGTGTGAGAGGCCAGAGCCCAGACCACAGGCTCTTGGCTCCCCCTGCCCCCCAAAAAGCTGAGGAAAGCGTCCATTGGAACAAAGGAGGCTCCCTGGCTGGTTGTGTGTGTAGCGTGTGTGTTCGTAGCTAGAAAAAAATAAGTTCTGGGCTAGTTGGTCCGCTCCAAGGGTGGGCTAGTGATGGGGGGCAAGAGTGAAAGTGGGGCTCTCCGTGTCAGCCACGTGCTGGCCCCTGCTAGAGCTGGCCTGCCCGTCTGTTCTTGCCGGCGGCAGGCTCTCCTCCCCTTCATACCTCTGGTGGGCACAGTGCCAGGCCAGGGTGCGGCCACCCGGCGGGTGAGGAGGGGCTACCCTGGCCTGGCTGCTCACTCCCCTGCTCTCTGGGGCGGGCAGGAGGCAGGATGGATGTTCGCAATAATTACCCAGCTGCAGCTTCCCCAGAGCTGCCGCCATAGCAACGGTGCTGGGCGCCCCAGCAGAGCGGCCAAGTGGCAGGAGGGGGTGTGGGCGCTCTGGGCAGGTCGGGAAAGGGGGGTGGCATGAGCCCCAGGCACAGTCCCACTGGCTCTCTTTGTCAGCTCCCTCACCCACCCCCACCTCCCCAGAGGCCAGGGGGTGGGGGCTTGTCTAGGCACAGGGAGGTTGGCATGGCCCAGAGGAGGCTCCAGGGGAGGCTCTAGCAGACGCCCCATTCCCACTGCCAGGGCCCGTGGGGCGAGGGGAGCAGCTGTCAGGAGAGCTGGGGACACTCGGGGTCCCTGCAGCCCAGGGCTCAACTTGGGGCGTGGTGGTACCCCCACCCAGTTGCACACCCCAGGACCCCTGGGTGTAATCACCCATGATGCTGTCTTCCCTCTCCAGAGAGGGGCATGTCACTGGGTGCTCTCCCGGAAGGATGTTTATAACTCCCCTCGCCCCGCCCTCCTAGGATCATCTCAGAGCCATGCATAGCCTTGGACAGGACTGGCTTTGGGTGGGGGGCTCACCTGTCACAAAGGTCCTGGGTCCGGTGTTTGGGGACACCCCCGAATCCTGCCGTTGTGGCATCTCTCTTCCTGTTCTCTATCGCAGAGGCCCTGATGGCCTCCCTCCTGTAAACGTCAACCTGATGAAGGGGACTGTGTTTATCTCCGGTTTATGGAGGAGGAAACTAAGGTCAGAGAGGTCATGTGACCCGTCTAAGGTCACGCAGCCAAAAATGTGGCGCCTCACCCCAGTTCAATTTTGTCACTGCCCTGCTGTCGGTGTGGTGTCGCATGTGGTCACCCCCACCCCTCTGTGACCTGGCAGTGCACCAGCGGTTAGCTGAGAGTCTGGGCTCTGTGTCCTGGGGGCAGTGAGTCAGCCTCTCCCAGCCTCAGCGTTTCCCTGTGTGGAGTAGGGTTGTACTGTACCTCTACCTCGGGGTTGTTGTGAGGAGTAAAGAAGGCAGTGCTGGCAAAGTCCAGCACCGGCATGAGGGAGGTGGTGGCTGTTGTTAGGGCTGAATCATGATTATTTTTATTATTGTTACAACACGAGCAGGCAGACCTCGATGTTCATCAGGGTCCCTCCGGCTCTGGCCCCAGGCAGCTTTCTGAAGTCGAGGCCTCTCCTGGCAGTTGCCAGTCAGGATGGGTGAGCTGGGAAGTGGGGAGTTCACAGCCTGGTGAGGAGGCGGGTGTTAATGGCCTGATCCCACGAGTGTGTCTGGGGCGTGGGCTGTGGGAGCGAGGGAGGAGACCAACACCAACACAGGGCCGACAGGGAGCCGGGGCCAGGCAGGTTGAGGCCCCCTTTACAACAGAGGGTCGGGGAGGGCCCCTTAGGGTGGGGGCTGGGCTGGAAAAGTCAGGAGGAAGACGTTCCACTGCGTGGTATTGCGTGAAGAACCAAAAGGAGGCCAGAGTTTCAGAGCACAGAGGGGGACAGAGAGGGACGGGCGACGAGGTGGGCGAGGTTGCCTGGGATTCAGTCTCCAGGATTTTGTGGAACATGGAGGGGAGTTTTGTGCATGACTTTAAAAGCCGTGGAAAGTTAGCAAGTGGCTTTAGGTAAGAGAACGAAGTCAAAATATAATTGTTAAATGAGTGAGTGAATGAAGGAGCGATTAAATGAATGGACGTTTTATTCCGCAGCAGCCCTACCACGGAGCCCCTCTTCTTTCACCTTTTCCCCTCCCCTGCCGTCCCAGCCCACCCTGGCTGGTTCAGTCACTTGTCAACCGCTGCCCTGGAAGTCCACGGTCGTATGGCGGAGATTCAACAAGTAAACAGAAAAGTTCAAGACCAGCTGTCTGACCGGGGCAGAGAAACGTTCTGAGGAAAGAGAGCACACTGCTCAGGGCACTGGCCGAGAGGGTGTTGCGAGATCAATAGGAGTTCACCAGGCGGAGGACACAGCGTCTGCAGGCTCAGAGACAGGAGATATAGTACAGCCTGGTGAAGTGCTCTTCTTTGCTTTTTTAAAATTTGTTTCATAGGGCCATTGATAAATAAGGATAGCTACCTTTACTGAACGTTGGCTGTATGCCCAGCCCGGGGCCACAGCTATGATCTCCTTGGATTCACACAATTTAAGTCCTGCTCCCTTTGTGGCAGAGGCCTGTTTCACTTTTGTGAATGAGGAATTGAAGTTCAGAGAAGTTAAGCAACTTGGCCAAGGTCACAGAGCAGCCATAGAGCCCATGCTCTCAAACACCTGGGGGGGGGGGCGGTCAGACAGGCAGGCCATGTGGGGCCATGACAGGCCCCGAAGGCCAAGCTAAAGGGACAGGACCCCATGCTGCGGTTGCTGAAGGAAGGGCAATGGTGAGGTTTTGAGTGTGGGGAGGGAGAGGGTCAGAGCTGTGTAGGAGAGAGGACTCTATGACCTCTGAGGAGGGTCGAAGGAACCCGCTGGGAGACTACTGCAACAGTCCAGATGAGGGAGGGTGAGGGCTTGACTCCAAGGGGGGCCAGGGAAGGAGAGGAAGGGGTGCCTCTGAGGGGGGTCAGAAGGCAGAGCACAGGGGAGCGGAGAGAAGCCACTGCCGTGGAAGTGTGGATCATGATTAGGGTTCATGTCCAATGAGTCTAAGAGGAAGTTGATGCTCTTTCTTCCCCTCTGGCTGGTTATTACTTCACTGATGTGTAAAAGACTTGGCATTTTCTCCCTTGTGAGAATACAGGCATTAAAAAAAAGAAAAGGTAGCTGGGTCCAGGCAAATTTTAGTCCAAAATGATGGTGGGCCCTGGCTGGTGTGGCTCAGTGGGTTGAGCACCAGCCTGTGAACCAAAGGGTTGCCGGTTCGAGTCCCAGTCAGGGCACGTACCTGGGTTGCAGACCACGTCCCCGGTAGGGAGGCGTGTGAGAGGCAACCACACATTGACGTGTCTCTCCCTCTTTTTCTCCTTCCCTTCCCCTCTCTCTGAAGATAAATAAATAAAATCTTAAAACAAAACAAAACAGAAAAAATGATGGTGGCTGATGGTGACATTTTGGGCATAGTGGCTCCACAGTGAGTTTTCCCCAGAGCCTCCAAGGCCCCAGCAAGCCACAGAAGGCATTGCTCTTGGTGGCTGTGTGTGTGTTTGTGTGTGTGTGTGTGTGTGTGTGTGTGTGTGTGAGTTGGCATTTGTGAGGGGGTCTGGGCAGGGGTCAGGCTGCCCTGGGTCCAGTCCCAAAATTGCTGGGGCTGCAGAAATTGGAGAAGCTTCTAGAAGCCTGGCAGCGGCATTCCTGACTCTTGGACTTCCCGAGGCTGAGCCGGTGAACTGAGGCGCCTGGCCTGCCTGCCCGCTGCTCTGGGAATATTGGGGCCGGCAGGCCAGGCAGGCAGTGGGTGACTCAGGCTGCAGGTGCTCTGTCACCTGAGCTCGGGTCATGGCTGCTCCACAGGGAGGAGGGAGCCATGTTCCCACACAGCCTGGTGACTGGCCCAGTTCCTCACTGCCATGGAGGAACCGTGGCCCAGGGCCTTCCCTGGCCCAGAACCTGGAATGAAGGCGTTGCTTTGTCAACCCCCCACCCGACCCCCACCCCCTTCCAGGTATCTGGTGCCACCAGGAATTGGGATTTGGAAGAAAGTGCTGGTCTGGAATCCACCAGTCTCAGGTTTAACTCCTGGCTTTGCTTTCTAACACTTAGGTGGCCTTGGGCAAGCCACCATTTTCTCAGAGCCTTGGTTTTGGCACCTGCAAAGGGGGGTTGGAGTGGCACAGACTGAGATGATGAATGTCAAGGCCAGCACAATTCCTGCAGAGCAGACAGGAAGTGTGAGCTCCTTTCTCCCGCCCTTTCCCTGTCTGTGCAACTGGGAGAGGGGATGGGCCAGAAAACAAAACAAGACCAAACAAAATCGCTAGAAGCCTGATGAGTCTGTGAATGATTGCCCGTAAGATGCCCTGCTTGAGCCGGATGTGCTGTCAGCTTGGCGTCCAGATGGGCACCCAGAGCAGGACACGCCTGGCCAGCCGCAGCATGCAGATGGTGAAAGCACAGGAGGCCGGAGCCAGAGTCCTGACTGCAGTGGGACAGGCGTTGGAGGTGGCCAGGGCTCCACCAGCCCCCAGACCCTCTGTTCCTCCTGGGGGGGCCTCAGCTGCCAGAGTCAGTCTCTCCTGATGGCAGCTTCACTGCTGATACTGGCGCTAAGTGTCACCAGCCTTCAGAGCCCTTCTTCATGTGTGACTTTGTCCCCCTGTGACAAGGCAGACAGCCAGGGCCCTAGGAGTGGACCCCAGCTTCTGTCAGTGTAGCTAGGTTCTCTCCAGAATGCCCAGGATCCTCAAGGAATGGACTACCTCCTTCTGGCCTCACCACTCTGGAGTTCTCTCCTCTGAGAATCATTGGCAAGGCAGCCTATGCAGTTTAGGCCGCCGCCATCCCTGTGCCACAAACAGTAGAGATGGGGCAGGCTTCCTCGTTTAAAACCTTATCTGGGGCACGTCAGTCCCCTGCTCGGAGTCCTCCAAAGTGTCTGCATCGTCCCTGGAGTAAAATCCAGTGCTTGACAGCCCCATGTGGCCCTGCCTGGCCGCCTTTCTCCCTGGAGCACTGTGCTCCACCCTTCGCTGTCCCTCAAATGCCCCAAGCTGGACCTGCCTCCTGCCTCGGCACTTGCTGCTTACTCTGCCTGCAGGGCTCCTCCCCTGCGTCCCACAGGGCAAAGTCCTGTATTTCCCTGAAGCCTCTGTCTAATGTACCCTCCTCAGAGGAGCCCCCCTGCCCCCCCCCCGCTCCAACCACCTACAGGCATCTCTCCCTCGCTCGTTACCCCTTTGCTTTGCCTTAGTTTCCTTCGTAGCACGTACACGCATTTCAGTTCACGTGTAACATCTGCCCCGAGAACGTGAGCTCCATGAAGGTAGGGTTTCATCTTGTTCATGGCTAAATCCTGTGGCCTGACACAGTGCCTGGTGCAGAAAAAGGCGCCTGATACAATCACTGAATGAATGAACAAGTGAGCGAATGAACAAGCGAACGAATTTGTCACTTAGCAAACATTTATGAGCACCCACTGCGGGCAAGATCTTGTTGTTGGTACAGGGCCTGGAAACCAAATTCCCCACGCCTGGGCCTCGAGGAGAGTACCACTGGGCAGGAGACCTGAGCACACAGCGGAGAACAGAAGGGAGGCAGGGAGGAACCTGACAGGCCTGGGTTCTCGTTTGAGCCCGTTCTCCAGTTCCTAGCTATGTGGTTCAGGGCTCGGCACTTGCCCTCTCTGACCCCACGGTCCTCATTTGTAAACTGGAGCTACAAGTACCAACCACGGAGCCCTAGGCCCGTCCCCATCACCCCCCGGCTGCCACCTGGCTGTGTCTATAATCCATCGTCCACGTGGCAGCCAGAGGGGTCTTCTTTTCCTTTTTCTTTTCTTTCTTCTTTTGCTTCCAAAAAAGTATTTACTTATTTTTTCAGTAGGTAACAAATTTGCACGGCTCAGAATTCAAAAGGCACTACAAGAAATGTGGAAAGAAGAAAGGAGCCCTCCCTGCCACCCAACCCTGGGCCCGGCCCGCCAGAGCCCCTCCCCAGAGGCAAGCACTGTCTCTTCCTATCTGCCTCCATCGTGCCAAGGATAATTTTATGCACACACGAGCCAGTGCACACCTTTATCTCGCTCTTCTTTTAAACAGCCAGCAGCACACGTGGTTCTGCCCGTGCTTTTTTCACTTGACAATGTAATCTGGAGAATCTTCAGGGGGAGTCTTTGTAAAACATATACCATAACTGGTTCTTCCCCTGCAAACTAGCCCTCTGGTAGGTCCCCAACATCCGCAGAATAAAATCCAAAGTTCTATGGGGGTCCTCTGTGATCTGGCCATCGCTGGCATCTCTGACCTCCCCTCCTAGCTCTCCTGCACCAGTTCACTCCGCTCCAGCCACAATGGCCTCCTGACTTTCCCTCCAAACAGCAGGCACCGTCCCGCCCCAGGGCCTTTGCACTTGCTGCCCTCTTCCTCCAGAAATCCTCTCTGCTCTCTCTCTCTCTTTTCCAGGTCTCTACTCAACCATCACTTGTCCAGAGAGGCTCTTCCTGACTATCCTCACCAAAGTATTCGCCCTCCCCACCCTCCCTTATTCTCTTTTGCTTTCTTGATAGAACTGATTACCGTTTGCGATGGGATGCACTCATTTGTTCATTCTCTGACCCTTCCCCCAGACCGAGCTCCGTGGAAGTGAGCATGGATCTGTCACAACACCTGGAGTTAACAACTACTCCATAAATACGTGTTGTCTGGGTGAATAAACACATCCCCATCTTACAGATGGGAAAAGTGAGGCACAGAGGAGGGGAATTCCTTGCCCGAAGTCAGGGCGGATTCATTACAGTTCAACCACCCCAACCTGGGTTCTCACGCAAGCCCCTCCTCCATTTGTTAGCTGCGTGGCGTGGGGCTGTGCTCTCGCCCTCTCTGAGCCCTGAAGTCCACCCCCTGCCCCCTCGGACTGTGAGGAAGTGAGGTGGGTGTCCATGGTGCTCTCCTGGGGAGCATAGCTTTCCTCTCACACCACGCTGGGTCACTGTGTCACTGCCCTTGGCCTTCCCCCAGGAGCCCCACCCAGGCTGGCCCATTATAGTCTTCTAATGTGATGAGAAGGTTCCTGGCCATTAACAGTATTTTTAAACAACGATCCCATGGAAATATTTTTTAAATCCCGCATCGTGCTGGGGAACAGCTCTGAATTATTAACTATCCGGCAGCCCTGCTATATTTCTTGACAGGGTTTATTCCGACACACACAATTTTCCTCCTGGTAATTTATGAAAAGCGTGTTCTCTTCTTCAGGAAATCACACTCCCTTCTGAGCTCTGCCTCCCCCCCCCCGCCCCCCCCCCAGCTGAAATGTTTACTGGGTAAACTCAACAAACTTTTGTCTTAAAGAGTATCTGCTCGCTCGCCTGATGTCAGAGGACATTTCCCGGGAGACGCTGCAGCCGTGTTTTCCGAAATGCCCAGCCTGGGGCTTTTTAGGAATTCAATAAAACGCTGTCAATTAGGATGAATTAATCATCGGAAGATTTTTGCTCACATGCCCCAGTAATGCCCCCTTCCCCTCAGCCCCATACTGTGACGCCTGGTGGGGAGAGCTCACATCTGCTTCTCATCCAGGTAGTCACAGGTTTGGGTCCCAGGGGAATCCTGTTTCCTGGGGTCCAGCTACTCCATCTCCCTCTGCTCTGCCCACCCTGTCCCCGCCTTGGCCATCGAGGGCATTGACAGAGTGAAACAAACCCAGATTTAGAGGCAGGAGCTCTAGGTTCTAGTTCTATTGATGTCACAGACTCAGCGAGGTGACTTTGGGTAAGTCACCAAACCTCTCTGATCTAGTTTTTTGTTTTCTGGTGGTTTTTCTCCTGATCCAGTTTCCTTACCCATCAAGCAGGGAGTGGCGATCTGAACCCCAGTGAAATGAGAAGGCTCCCGGCCATTAACAGTACTCTAACTCAGCTGTTCATCGGATATGCAGAGGGCCCTGTGCTGGGCACAGGGATCCAAGCCAGTGCCCGCCCTCATGGAGCTCCATCCAGGTGGGGAGTCAGACCAGCTAAACACACAAGTGAACTAGAGAAATGTCGGATGCTGCTAAGGGAGAAAATAAAGCTGGAAGTGGGGGCTGCTTTTAGTAGGAGGTCTAGGACAGAGGTGGGCAGGGGGAGATGGTGAGTACCTGGTAGGGCAGTGCAGTGGTTTCCACCTCCCCACTCCCCCCCACCCCGGGAAGACTTTGCCCCCCTGTCCAAGAGACAGACGTGGCAGTGTCTGGAGAGTTTTGGCTGTCACAGCTGGGGGTGGGGTGCTGCTGGCATCTAGTGGGCAGAGCCCAGGGCTGCCACTCTTGATATCCGGCAGCACACAGGACAGCCCCGCAGTGAGAGTCACCAGCCAGGAACGTCACTAGTGCGAGGCGGGGAAGCCCTGCTGCAGAGCCTAGGGACTGTTGCAAGGCCTTTGACTTTTACTGCAAGAGATCCAGAAGCCACGGACGGGTTTTAAGCAGTCGGAGGACCCGGCCTGACTGGGTGGGAAATGGGCTGTACCAGGGAGAGGGGTGGCAGGTGTCCCTTCGGGTGCCTGTGCCAGGACCACTCAGCCCATCCTGAACTTATATTTACTACTGTGAGTGGGCACCCGGTGCTCTGTGCCCTGCAGGAACAAGGCAGACCAGGGCCTGCCATCGCTGAGCGTATGCGCCACTCAGAAGAAGCCACTGCTCTGCTCAGAGCCCTTGAAAGGCTCCTCCCATCTCACCTGGGACGAGCTCCAGGGTTCTCAGGCCCGCCTGACCTTTCTCTGACCTCTTTGGCTCTGCACCCCTCCTCACTCTCCCCTGGGTCGCTTGGACTCACCAGGTGTGCTGGCCCCCTTGTAGGTCTACGCAGTGCTCTCTCTCTGCCTAGAGACACACCCCCTTCATGACTCTTCCCAAATGTCACCTCCTTACCCAGGCTCCCCTGGGCCCCTCTAAACAGCCATCACCTCATCCTTCCCTTCTGGCTACTTACTCCGCTTCCCTCCGTCCATCTCTCACCCTCCCCTCCACCTACCCTTCCACCTATTCATTTCTTCATTTATTCATTTAAAAGATACTCAGTGAGTCCCGACCGTGTGCTGGACCCAGTGCTGGGTGCAAGGGACCCGGCAGGGAATGGGACAGACAGGGCCCGGCTGGCGCAGATCCACATTGCCAGGAGGACAGAGGGTGTTGGCCCACGAGCACAGGCCTGCGGCAGTAAGAAGAGCCATGAAAGAAAGGTCCAGCAGCCACGAGGGCATCAAATGGGGGTGTCTAGTACAGGTGAAGGAGGGCTTTCGTGAGGGGTGGCCACTGAGCTGCGATGTCAAGGAGAGTAGGAGTTAAGTGGGTGCAGTGTGGGTGCACTGGTCATGGTGGCGCAGGGGGTGGTAGACGGACAGTCTCTAAGCCTCTGAGGTGGGCAGGAGTGTGGTGCAGGTGCGGAGCTACAAGGAGACGAGTAACTCTGGAGGTGACAGGGAGATTGGGAGGTGGGTGGGGGAGGAAATGAGGTCCAGATGTAACTGGGGGCTTGACTGTGTGAGGTCTGTGGGCCAGGGTAAGCAGGTGCAAGGGGAGACCTGAGGAAGGGGAAAGTGGGGGCTTACTGACACCCTACCTTCTGCTGTTTTTGGACAATGGATCTGAAGTGGGCCAGGGAAGCGTCAGGGAGCCCAGTAAGAGGAGTGCTTTGGTTGTCCAGGCTAGAGGGTAGTGGCCTTAGCCAGAAGGTAGCAGAGGAGACAAAGAAACAGTTAGAGGTAAAATATATGGTCCTAAGGATGGAGTGTATGTGAGGCTATCAGCAAGTCCAAGACCTACTGAATTGTCCCTTCCCATACGGAGCCAGGGAGGCCCCTTGCTGGGCACTGAGGAGTCCACTAGCTCAGAGGTCCCTCTCCCCATTCATCCATCCATCCATCCATCCATCCATCCATCCTCCCAGCCATCCTTCCACCCACCCACCATTCCATCCATCCATCCAGCCAGCCAGCCATCCAGCCAGCCATCTTTCTATTCTGTGTTCCTCTGCATCTTCCGTGTACCAGGCTGAGTGTTGAAACCCAGGGTGCAGGCTGTCACTGTGAACCCAGAAGTGTGGTTCACTTAAAGGATCTTTGCAAGACTGAAAGGGGCCAGAGAAGTCAGAGAGGCCAGATGTCATTGCTCCAGGGACACTGAGGCCTGGGAGAGACACAGGTAACATGGTCAAGGTAACATGGCCAAGAAACAAGAGAACCAGAGGGTCCCCATGCCTCCCACTACAGCCCCTTTTGCAGGGCTCCTGGAAGCCCTGTCAATCCCCAAGGAGGCCTTGTAGCTGGGAGCAGAGTAACCTTCTGGCCCATAGGTTGCTCCTTGCCGACCTCATGTCCAATCCCTCCACCCACCCAACAGCAGCAGAAGGGGCCTGGCTGGGAAAATGCTTCTGTGCTGCCAGGAGGGCCCCTGGGATGCTGATTCATAGCTCACAGGAGCTGCTTATTAAATATGCGGAGTCGGGCTGTGGCCTGTGCCTGTCACTTTAAGGAGGGCTTGGGCCTTCTTACCCAGTCAGCACTCCCTAGGGAACAGGAACAGGGCAGGCCTGGTGTCTCCCCTGGCAGAAAACTATTGACTCCAACCTGTTCAGGCAGCCTGGGGTGGGGTCCACAGGTCTCTGGGTGGGGCAGGAAGGAACCTCGGCTCAGAGCGGCCTTCCCTTTTTCAGGCTTACACCCCCAGGAAGGGAGGGAGCCTGGATCCCAGACCAGGCAGCCAGACTCCAAAGCCTGGGTCTGTGGCACCTGGAAAGTCCTGAGTGAGGGTGACCAGTGGTCTAGTTTGCCTGGGACTGAGGGGACAAACCAGGACGAATTGGTGACTCTAGAGCGAGAGTCACCAATTAAGGCCAAAGCCATCCCCATGCCGACAGCTCTGTGGGGCACAAAATCCTTGGGTGTCCCCCCTCTCACACACACACACACACACACACACACACACACACACACACACACACACACAGGTGTGGGACCTTGGACAGAGCCCCTAATCTCTGTGAACTTCATTTCCTCAGTTGTAATGTGAGGGCGTAGCCACTGCCCTGCACCCCTCAGGACAGAGGGAAGGTCGTCTGCCAGAGTGACTTTGATCCTTCATTTGAGCCGATCTCTGTGCACTGGGGTCAGAAGTTCTTGGGGACCTCTGGTTGGCCAGTGTGGGAGGGAACCCACTGCTTCACCCAGCACAGAGCCTGGCCCATGAGAGGCCTGGCTTGGTGCGTATCGAACAAACAAATGCGCACAGGAGCGAATGAACGAAAAGTTAAACGTGTCTGAGCCTCCTCTGCGCACAGAGCTGGAGGTAGCACAGACCGGCCTCTGACACCCAGGCAGTCACCCTCAGGTGCAGGGGAAACCGAAGAGCAGTCAAAGCCCAGAGTAGCCTCACTATAAGCTTTTGGGTTACACTACTTGCCAGCCAGGGGACTCGGAAAGATCTGTGCCTCAGCATTCCCTCTCTGAGAACATCAACAATGGCACCTTCCTCGAAGATTGTTGAAAGAAGAAAATAAGCTGACACTTGGAGAGCTGAGCAACTGCACAATGTCTGGGATTATTGTTGCAATTGTTAGGGGAGGGAAGTAGGTGGGAGGAGAGGAGAGAAGTTGACAGGGGGGCGGCAGTGGTGTGGGGAGAGCTGGGAATTTGTAAGGGTGACCTTGGGGAAGGCCTGGGCCTCTGTCTCCAGGCCACTGCAGATGGAGTTGGAAGAAGCAGCTCCCAGGCCTCTGGGGTCTTCTGGTCTGTGAGTCTGTATAGAACCTTCAGGAAGCTGAGCTTCTGGCCTGGGGGGGTGGGGACAGGGCAGGAGGCACGGAACCCTCCCAGGCCAAGCCACAAGCCCCTCGGCCCTGCCCACAGCTCAGCTGGCGGGGGTTCTTGGATCCCAGGACAAACCATGTGATTGGTCACTGTGCCGGGCAGCTTCTAGCCCTGCCAGGGACCACACTTTACAGGTTATGAGTCCGTGACAGCTTGAGGTTCACCAGCCCTCTGATGAGGCAGGGTGGGGCAACCATTTCCTGCCCCGGAGCCACCTCTACCCTGACTCTGTCCCACACAGAGCTCCTTTAGCCCTGCCAGGGACACACTCTTATCTTGCACAGGTAGATGAGGACTGAAGCTCCAGGGCCAGTGGGCCACGTGCATTGCCCAGGGAACAGACAGACCAGAGAGGCCAGGACTCAGGCAGCCAGCCTTCGTCTGCTGCCTCAGGGACGCCCTAGGTCCCATGGGGTCAAAGAAGGGCGACTAGGCTTCTCCCTGGTGGAGAACATAGAGGCACCAGGGCATTATCAGAGCCCACCACTCATGCCAGCTGGCTCCCTGCCTTCAGGCTGTGGCGCCCAAGGCTGTCAGTGCCTGCCCTGCTCTGGCGTTTCCAGGAGCCCCGTGTGCAGGCCCATTCATTGCGCAAAGGCCGAAGTGGCTGTGGCTCTCTCCCCTCCATCACGTCCAGGAGCTGGAGCCTGGGGATAGGGTCCACAATGAACTGGCCAGTTGAGGGGCCTGCAGCCTGCCACTGCACTGGGCCGCCAAGGGTCCTGAGCCACTTCTGGGTACCGCTCACTCGCTCCGCAGCATTTGCCATAATTATCCAGCCATCCCCTTCAAGTGTACGGCAACCATAGCAACAGACAGATGTTCTGTCCCAGCCACAGTCCACAGTGAGCCAGGAGCCCAGCACAAAATTTAACCCCTTCTAGCTCAGATAGGCAAGGGCAAGCCGGAACTGTGGGCCTGGAGGCCCAGAGGCCCCAGACCAGACACCCGACCTCTCTGGACCTTGTCAGATGGGACTAGGTGACTCCTGAGGATCCATCCATCTCTGACACTCACTGTTCTTGCCCCCTCCCACCGTTTCTACCCACTTCTTTCTTCTCCCAGAGCTGAAAGCTGATGAAGAGCAGAGGCCCTGTTGGAAAGGCTGAGGCGAGGCGGGACCGGTCGAGCCCTGAGTGCTAGTGATGGTACAGGATGAAGAGCACTGGACACTGACTCAGGTGAGCTGAGCTGGGCTGCTCACCTGGTTCTGCCTCTGGTTTTCTGTGTGACTTGGGGCAAGTGACTCACCCTCTCTGAACCTCAACTGCTACCTCTGGACAATGAGGTGGTAGACTCTCATGCCTTCATTCCACAGATAACTGTGGATCATCTACTGTGTTCCAGGCCTGGTAGTAGGCCCTGAGGAGACACTGACAATAGACAAGTAAGCCACACAGTAGCTGACTGTCATTTTTGTTAAATACCATTAAAGCCCTAAAAGTGTCCTCTGATGGAGAGTAAGAAGAGGTGGGGGCTGACCTGCTTTAGACAGGTGGTCAGGGAAGCCCTCTGAGGAGCCTGACATTTGAGCTAAGGCCTGAGGCTAAGCAGGAACCAGCCACGTGGCAGTGGGGGAGGAGGGTACCTGGCAGAGGGACCAGCAAAGGTAAAAGCCTCCTGCGGGGACTGAGTGAGCATGGCCTGCCACATCTGGGAGCAGCAAGGAAGCTGGCAGAGCATGAGCACAGACGCCAGGGGAGGGGAGAAAGCTGGAGTCCTGGCCACAGCGTTTCACGGGCCCACCTGCCCCAGGAAGGTTCTGAGCAGGAGCCGCCTGGTCCGATTTCTGCATAGTCTCTAAGCCCTTGGCTGTGATTGGGCCTCTGAATGGCCATGGCTCAGTTTAAGGGGGTAGGAGACAATGGCTCCAGCTGCTCCCCAGCAGGCCCCTGGCCACTCGCTCACTCACTCACTGGGTTTTGCTCCGGAGGCCACAGGGCTGAGCCAATACCTGGAGGCTCTTGACCCAGCAGGGCCCCACCTGGGTTAGCTATTAATAGGCACAGCACGGGTGAGTCCCAGAGAGAGGCAGGGAGGGCCCTGCCAGGGGTGGGGAGCCCTGAGTCTCTGGCCCCACATCCCAGCAGGCCCAAGTCCAGTCCCAATCCTGCCACTTCCTTGTTTGTGGCCTTCAACAAGCCACTTAGCTTCCCTGAGCCTCGGCTGACCCTCTGGAAAAGGGCCGAGGAAGACTTCTCCCCTTGCCCTCAGCCACCCTCCTCACCGCTGGTTCAGTCGGCTCTGCCGCAAGCTCAGCCCTATCTCAGGGCCTTTGTAATCAAATCCACTACTTCTTCCACCTGGAACATTCCTCTTCAGACTTAGTCTTCGTTTCCTTGAGTCTCTGCTCAATGCCACCTCCTCAGAGAGGCCTCCTGGACCACCCTAGTCAAAACAGAGCCACGCCCCTCACCCTGCGACTCTCCTCTGTGCCTTGCGTACTCACAGCAATGCACGATCGCACCCCTTTAGGCAGCACCTCCGGGTGTTTCCTCAGTGCCTGGCACTGTCCTAGGTGCTGGGGAACGAGCAGAGAATAGAACCGACAACTCCTAGCTGCCCTTCCCAGAGGGCATGTTCTAGTGGGGGAGACAGATGAAGGCAAAGAAAGGAGGGAGAGGGGAGAGGAGTTTGGTGGGGGCGGCCTCACAGAGACGTGACATGGGAGCGGGAACCTGCAGAGGCAAAGAGGCAGCGTTGGGGGATCTGTGGGAAAGTAAGGCAGAGACTCTAAAACGTGCCTCCTCTGTGCACGGACCAAAAGTGTCTTCATTATTGCTCCATTCTTGGTGCCCGGCACATAACAGGTGCTCGGTAGGTTTGGCATTGTCACAGTGGGTGGTTGGAGGACTAGGACTGCCACAGAGCCCCTTTTGTGGGGCCTGCACATGGAGGCCCTCAGGGATCACACCCATCCTCATGGGGGTCTACTGGCCCGGGTGCGAGGGAGCTGGCTGGAGAGCCCTCCACGGGGAGGACGGGGAAGGGCTGGTGGCTGGGGCTGGTCTTCAGGGGTCTCCCATGCCATGTAGGGAATCGGGACATCACACTGGGGACCCTGCGCAGCCACCGGGGGGCTTGGGGGAGTGCACACCATGATTAGATCCAGGCTTTAAAACCCCTCTGGTGTCCATTGAGGAGAGTAGAGTGGATCTGAGTGGGGCTAAGGGAGAGAGGACGGGAGACAGGGAACCAGGGAGACTTGGGAAAGGACCCTGGGAGAGAAGGAAGGCCTCGAGCAGGCCCCAGCGTGGCTGGGGTGGAACTGGGTCACATTTATCACAAGCGGAGCCCATCCCCCCACACCCAGCATCCATACCCTGCTGTCTCCACTCACTTTGCCAGGTGTGTCCGAACCCCTGACTGCAGGCCAGGCTCAGCTATAGACCCCGGGGAGGCAGCAGGAACACCTGAACCCTGGAGGGAAATGCCTGCCCTCCCGGAAGCGACCAACTCTAAACATGATAGGTAAGAAAGTATGTGAGAGTGTCAGTAAGTGCTAAAGGAAAGAAGAAAAATGGGAGAAGGGGACAAGAAGTGTCTGGTGGTAGGCTGAAATTGTGGATAAGGCTCCAGGGAAGGCCAAGGAGACCTCTGCGTGCTTGTGTGCTGCGAAGTGGAGGCACTCCAGGAAACAAACACCTGGAGGCAGGGGTTAGAATGGAGTGAACCCTTGGCGGGGGCAGGGTGCGGGTGGCACGGTGCGGGGTGGGGACAGGAGGGGGGCATGCAGGGCTTCGAAGGTCTTTATCAGGACTGGGCTTCTCTGAGTGACAGGCACCAGGAGGCTCTGTGGGACTCTCCTTGGAATAGGGTCCCTCTGGCTGCCATGTGGAGAATAGACCGCAGGCAGCAGGGGCTGAAGCCGGGAGGATCGGGAGGCAGCTGGGGCGAAGATCTAAGCAAGAGCTGATGGAGGCTGGTCCAGGGGGAGGCTGAGGGGATGGGGAGGAGTGCTGGAAACCGAGATGAATTTAGAAGCTGGAGCTGGCAGGGTTTGCTGGTATTTCCCATGTGGGGTATGAGACAGAGACAGAAGCAGGGAGAGGAAGGAGTTCAGGATGGAAACTACGTTATGGCCTGGGCCTTGGGAAGAAGGCCATTGCCGTTCAGAGGTTGAGCAAGGCTGAGGGTGGAACAGGTCACGGTGCAAACATCAAGGGATCAGACTGGGAGGGAGTCAAGTGGAGAAGCTGCGAGGGTCTGTGGGGGGAGAACGGTGGGCACGGGGCTTTGGAGCTCGGGGCAGATGTCAGTGTGGGGGTGGCCCGAAGAGGAAGCATCTTTAAAGTCAGGCAGGGGGGAGGGTGGGTGGAAAGAAACAGAGGACCAGGGACTGAGCCTGGGCCCCCAGCTGAAGAGGTGGCTCCGGAGAGATGGGGGCGAGATGGGGGAAGAAGCAGAAAAGGGACTGAGAAGGGGCAGCCGGAGAAGTAGGAGGAAAACCAGAAGGTTCTGACGCCAGCAAGGGAGGCAAGGAAGGAGCAGCGAGAAGTGACTACGCGGAATGCTGCTGCTGAGGGCTAGGGGGCGGCTTTGGGTTTAGCAAGGTCCTTGGTTTCCTGGGAAGAGGAAGCGAAAACCTCGGTGGGGGGTGGGGGATTCAGGGAGAAGTGGGGACATGAGAATGGACATGCTTTCCAGGAGCTCCTGTGAGGGTGGGAAAGAAACAGGATGACAGGGGAGGGGTGTGGGCTCAGAGAAGTGGTTTTTTTTTTAAGAGGAAAGAAAAATCTGCAGTTTGTATGCCACTAGGGTTGCTCAGGTAGACAGGAAAAAGCTGATGAGATCTAAAAGTTGGGGTGAGTTGCTCGAGCAGTGTCTTGGGGAAGACCGAGGGGTCACCCTCATGACCTAGGAGGTGAGTGATGTTATTTAATCTTCCACTTTACAGATGTGGAAACCACAGCCCAGAGAAGTTGGTTCTCCTGCCCCGGGTCACACAGCTGGGCAGAGAGGACGAATCTCCGCCACTGTACTGTGTTCTTCACGGAGCTGGCCTGTTATCCTGTTTGATACGTAAGGCCCAGAGAGGGTCAGTTTCTAGTCTCAGTTCACAGAGCAGTTGAATGACCAGGTTAGGAGGTAGGTTTGACTGGATGTTGGTCCAAGAGGCAGTGGGTGGGGGGCTGTCAGGAGTGACTCCTGTTCTCAGCGAGGTTGCCTGGGGACTTCGGGTGTCACTGCCTGGGCTGCAAACTGAGAGAGAAGCATGTTGTCAGAAGTTGAGCTCAGTCTGGGATGTGCATGAGTTTTCCCACGTGTCCAATGGGGCTAATCCTAGCGTTGACCTCAGAGTTACTGTGACTCGAAGGAGCTGATGTAGGTAAAGCCTGTACAGCAATAAATGCCATGTAGGGTGTCTGTTCTCATTATCCTGAATCTGCCGAGTTGGATGCACAGTGGGACTTCCAAAAGTGCACCAGTAGCGAGCTCATGGGTGAGCCACGCAGAACATGAGGGCTGGGGGCACGGACCCTTCCAGGTCCTTCTTGGAGGAGCCTTAGCTCTGAGTTGAGTTCCCGGGTTTGAAGATCCCTTCCCTTTGAATGGACCCCAGAAACCCTTAAGAAGACCCAAGGGTAGGGCCTCTGGAGGATGGGAAAGGTTCTGGGACAGACGCTTCTCTTCTCCAAGCCTGAGGTCTTCCTTTGTACGATGGGTGTCCTGATTCTCACTCTGTGGCAATGTGGTGACTATGAAGTATGCTGAGTGAGCCCTGGGACTGAGAGTGAGGAGAACTGGGCACCCTATCTGCTCTGCCCTAATTTGCTGTGTGACCTTGGACAAGTAGCCTAACCTCTCTGGGCTTTATCTGTAATGGCCCCTGCAGACTAATAACATTATCATTATTTATAGTTTCTTGATTTTATTAAGTGGCAAGTCCCCAACTATACCTGAGAAGTTTTTTAGCTGTGGAGGTCTGCTCATCATCAGGGCAGGACAAGAATTGGGGCAAGTAGAACGCAGGGCCCCCTGGGTCTGAAAGGGCCCACCGTGGGACAGCCCTGCTTCAGGCATGCTCTGAGGTGTCTGGGGTTTTACTGATCTGGGACAGAGAAGCTGGGGGGGTCCCATTGTTCCAAGTGTCCCCATTTTACAGATGAGTAAACTGAGGCTCAGAAGAGACATAAATTATCTACCTTCTGTCTCCTCTTGCCACAATTCCAGGCCACCCTGAGGAGTTGGCTTGTGGGGTGCAGACCTCAGACACTCCAGGGCATACATCGGTCTCTGCCCTTGGTTTCCTTATTCACCTCAGTGTGTGCCACCTCTTAGCTGTCAGGCCCTGTCCTGGGCACTGAGGACACTAAGAGAACCTGGATGAGGCCCTGGCTTCATGTAATGGAAGACACATGTAGACAGAAACAAAGAGAAGTCGAAAGGGGTTAGGGCTGGGAAGGAGAGATTCATTCTGATTTAAGGATCTGGGGAGGCTTCCTGAAGGAGGAGGCACCCGAGATGAATCTGTAACATGAACAGTGTTATTATCTTTTGAGCAACAGCACTGGGCTCCAAGACACGGGCTTGTCACACCTCCCCAGTCCTCAGTAAGGTAGTGTACTGCCTGTAGTCCCACTTTACAGATGAGAAGACTGAGGGTCAGAGACCTGGAGGGCCATGTTCAGGGTCATGGGGCTTGTGAAAGAGGCCGGAGCCTACTTTCAAGACCCACCCTCCCCAGGCTGAGGAGGCAGGGGAGGACCCCCCACCCTAACAGCCTCAGCCCGGGGGCCCAGGTCTTCCTCTGGCCCAGTGTCCCTGGCACCCAGTTTCACTTCCCAAAACATAGACCTATTTTGGATCCTGCTGACTTCCTTTCTCACCCATAGCCGTTCAGGCTCTGAGTGCTGGGCAACCGTAGAATGGACCTGGTGCCCCTGGGCCTTTCCCAATGCCCCTCTTTCACCACCGCACAGGAGCCCTCTCCCTGTTCTGCTTGCCCTGGCCCCTCGGGGAGGGTGCTGACAGCAGGGGGGCTGGTAGGGGCTGCTCCCCCACCCCATGAGCCAGCTCAGAGGTCCTGCTCCCAGCCCATGTGCAGCCTGAGCTGGTCAGGGTGGGTCCAAGTCCCACCCCCACTGTCCTGGCCTTGTGACCTCAAACAAGGCATTTCCCTCCATGAGCCTCAGTGCCCCTCTCTGTGACAGGAGACCCAGGTAGCCCCTCACCCATGGTTGTTAGAACCGTGAGAGAATGAATTGAGTTTGACCCCTCCACACCAGACACTGCTCTGGGCACTGGCGAGTCAACGATTCTTCCCCTCAGGAAGCTGAAACCCTAATTTGGGGTGAGGAAGCCGAGGGAGCTAAGAACACACTGTATGAATAGGTCAATTAAATAGTGTATTAAATGCAAATTGTGGAGAAAATGAAGCTGAGAAGCGGAGGTGTGTTTCGTGGGGTGGGGGAGGCGGGGAGTGTTGTCATTTTAAATGGGGTTGTCCCGGGAGACCTCCCGAGAAGGTGACATCTGGTAACTTGAAAGAGGTGAGGGAGCCGGCCCTGCAGACATTGGGGAAGGGCAGAGGGAACAGCATGTACAAATGCCTTGAGGCAAGGAGGAGAGTGTGCAGCAGGAGCTGAGCGAGGGTGAGGGCCTCAAGGGCTGAGGTCAGGGCTTTACTCCGAGGGAGGTGGGGAGCCACAAAAGGCTTCAGAGCAGGGGAGGGACATGATCTGACTTGTGTTTTAGCGGTTTCCCTCTGGCTGCCTGACAGAGGGTGTATTGCAGGGGCCGGGTTGGGGGAGGGAGAGGCTGGTGCAGCTGTCCTGCTGGTGACCAGGGGCAGCAGCAGGGTGGTGAGAAGTGGTCAGATTCCAGTTATATTGTAAAGGTGCAGCCAAAGGGATTTACTGGTGGATCAGGTATAGAGGGTTGGGGGCGGGGGTGGCAAGGTGATTCCCAGGTCTTTGGCCCAGGCGATAGGAAGAATGGAGTTTGTGTTTCCTGAGATGGGAGGGCAGCGGGAGGGGCAGATGTGGGGGTGGAAATCAGGAACTCAGGCTTCTGCTGAGGTGCCCTCAGCCCGCTGAGTGGGGTCCAGTCAGCAGGTGGGCAAGCAGGTCTGGAGGTTGGGAGAGGAGCAAACTGGGCACAGTGTCAGCCCCCCTCTTCTGGGTCTGTGTAGCCCCATCCCGCCCTCCTGTAGGCCAGACAGTCGCTGGCTGCCAGATGGGTCTCCTAAGAACTGAAGCCAGGTGGCAGATAGACCTTTCCAGTCCAATGACTTCCCACTGCTCTGGCCTAGAGGCCGAACGCCTCGCCTGGCCCATCTCTCCAGCCTCCTCTTCCTGCAGCCTGCTGGCCTTAGTTCACATTATGGGCCTTTGTACTTGCTCTGCTGGATTCTAGTCCAGCCCTTACCTGCTTGGTGGCCCCGGATGTGACTCATTCTTTTTCTGGGCCTCAGTTTCTCCATCTGTAAAAGGGGGAGCCTGGGCTTCTTGAACCCTAAAAATGGTCCCTAAATTTCCACACTTGGGGGCTTTGGGAGCATGAAGAAGCTACCCTTCTTTGCTCTGTTCATACCTGGTTAGACCTTGGGACATGATGTTTCATGTTCCCTACTGCTTTCGGTCTGGCCACCTTCTGGGGCCTGTTGCAGGTGCTGACAGTTGGAGGAGGGGAAGCGTGGTCCTTGGAGGAGAAGAGATTCACACAGACCTGTGCTGCCTTGGACAAGGTCCTTCCCTGCTCTGAGACTCAGTTTCCTCACCTGTAGTATGGTGCTTGTGATTGTTGAGAGGTCTGACGACCATAGGGCACGATGCCTGGTACTCACAGAACACTTGTCTGGCGCCTGCACTGGGGGTCCTGACTGCAGGGACGAGAGACTGGCCCTGTCCTCACCATCGGGTTTGCCCAGCGAGCACTAGGCAAATGGTGTGATTGCCAAGCAGGGCACACCCAGGATCCTGGTCCAGGGGATGCGGGAGCTCTAGCAGCACCTTCCAGCAGCACACACTGCCCAGTTTTCCTCAGCTTACAAGGCCCGACCCAGGACCTCCCTCCAGGAGTTTGCTCCCTAGGCCAGCACGTGTCTCCTCATCCTTTGGCCCCGGGCCCTTCAAAGCCAAGCTCTCACCAGAGCAGGCTATGGGCATAGTCCCCTTCTGCAGGTCACAAGCTGTGGGACTTGGACAAGTCACTTCCCCAGGCCTTGGTTTTCACATCTGTAAAATGGGATAATGTTAGAGTCTGCTTTCTAGCGTGGTTATGAGGACTCAGTGGGTCATAAAGTACCAGGGGACTAAAAAATGGTTGGTATGATTACTGAAGCCCTTCTCAACCATTTTCTCCAGTAGACCTGAGGGCAAGAAGCTGAAGCCCCATTCCTTTGGTATGTAGAGAGGAATGAATCACTTCCTCCTGCTCTAGCCAGGTCAGCTCTACAGTTCATATGTATTAGAAATGGTCCCAGACCACTCCTTGCTTTGTTCTATTTATGTGCTAACCCAGATTTCCTCCATCTTACAGATGAGGAACAGAGGGGTAACGTGCCCCAGCCAAGGTCACACAGCTGATGAATGGTAGAGCTGGACTTCAAACCCAGGTAGCCCGGGGCTGTGCCAGTACTCAAACCCTTAGGGTCCTTCTTGCCAGCATCATTCACTCTCAGAGGTCACTCTGGTATTATTCATCATCTGAAGCCACAAGGTCACACCGAGGTTAAACCCAGGGTTCTCTCCCTCAGCCGAGTGGGAAAAAGGGCTATGAGTTCAAGAGCTACAGTTTCCATCCCCACCTTGCTACTGCCTGGCCAGGAAAACCTTGGGCCAAGCCCTTCCCCCTCCATGCCTCAATTTCCACCTCTGTCAAATGGAGAATAGAAAAAAGTAGACAAAAAATCAATGGACTTCTAGTCAAGATGGCAGCATAGGTAAACACGGTTCACCTCCTCATACAACCACACCTCAACTAAACTAAACTAAAATATAGAACTGTCACTCAGAACTGTCAGAAATTGAGTTGAATGGAAGTATGACAACTACAGAATTAAAGAAACCGCATCCACCCAGACTGGTAGGAGGGGTGGAGACGCAAAATGGGCTGGTTCCACATCCACATGCGGTGGATAAAAATTAGGGAGGGATATCTTGGGAGCAAGGAGTCCCAAGCCCATACCAGGCCCCTTGGCCCAGGGTTCCAGTGCCAGGAAGATAAGTCTGCATAACTTCTGGCTGCAAAAACCAATAAGATTGAGTCAGTGGAAGAAACTTCTGGAGTCCCAAGCAGTTCCCCTTCAAGAACCCACACATAGACTTATACAGGCTTACATCCTCTAAGATCCAGCATTAAGATAGGAAGTTGAAAGGCACCAGTGGCATACAGGAAGAAACTGAAGTGTCTGGTGGGAACTGGAGGGCAGCTTTCTCCCAGACAGAAAAGTGGGCAGAGGCCATTGTCCTTTTTCTGAGCCCTCCCTCCACAGAGCCAGCAGGCAGGTGCCATATCTGAGACTCCATCACCCTGGCTAACACTGAAGATCCCCTGAGACTCCATCACACCCAACTTACAGACCCACCCAAACTGTTAACCATGCCTTTTCCATATGAATGGCTGGTCTGGGCGCATGCTTCACAACTTCCTAAATCCTATCAAACAAGCAACAGTTCCAATAACTCTTCTTAAGTGGCCCCAGGCCTGGTACTAGCAACAGCCAGCCTAGATTCACAGCTTGGTTTTGCCTGGGAATCTCCAAGCCCAGCACAAGTAGCAGCCATCTCAGACTGCTTTATAACTCAGGCAGGGTGGCTTTGGGCAGAGCACAGGTGGGGGCTGACCTTGGACTGCACTGCCAGGGAAGTCCCAGAGCCTGCACACCCAGTGGACAGCTACAGATGACATCAGAGCACCACCACCCTGCCCCTGCATGTATGATCCTCCACAGAGGGTGGAGGTTGGTGATCAGTGGTCACAGCCAGTCCTTGCAACTGACTGGCCTGGGTAAATCCCTCTCATTGACCTGCTAACAGCAACCAAAGCTCAACTACAAGAGGAGGGTGTACTCAGCCCACACAAATGGTGCACCTCAAGTACCCAGCTTGGGTGATAGGTGAGGCTTGCCACTGGACCCTACAGGACACCTACTAATTAGGCCACACCACCAGGACAGGGAGTCATAGCAGCTCCACCTAATACATAGAAATAAACACAGGGAGGCTGCCAAAATGAGGAAACAAAGAAACATGGTCCAAATGAAAGAACAGATCAAAGCTCAGGAAAAAGAACTAAACAAAACAGAGATAAGCAATCTATCAGATGCAGAGTTCAAAACACTGGTTATAAGGATGCTCAAGGAACTTAGTGAGGACCTCAACAGCATAAAAAAGATCCAGTCAGAAACAAAGGACACACTGATTGAAATAAAGAACAATTTATAGGAAAACAACAGTAGAGTGGATGAAGCCAAGAATCAAATCATTGATTTGATATATAAGGAAGCAAAAAACAAGCAATTAGAACAAGAAGAAAAAAATAGAAAAAAACAAGGATAAATGTAAGCAGCCTTCAAGTGTTCAACAACTTGTTGGACCAACTTCAAGTGTTCCAACATTTGCATCATAGGGGCATCAGGATGAGAAGAGAAGGAGCAAGAAATTGGAAATCTATTTGAAAAAATAGTGAAAGAAAACCTCCCTAATTTGGTGAAGGAATCATACAAGTCCAGGAAACACAGAGAGTCCCAAACAAGATGGATGCAAAGAGGCCCACTCCAAGACATATCATAATTAAAATGTCAAAGGTTAAAGATAAAGAGAGAATTTTAAAAGCAACAAGAGAAAAGCAGTTAGTTACCCACAGGGGAGCTCCCATAAGACTGTCAGCTGATTTCTCTGAAGAAACTTTGCAGGCCAGCAGGGATTGACAAGAAATATTCAAAGTCATGAAAAGCAGGGACCTGCAGCTAAGATTGCTCTACCCAGCAAAGATATCATTTAGAATCAATGGCAGATAAAGAGCTTCCCAGACAAGAAAAAACTAAAGGAGTTCATCATCACCAAACCATTATTATGTGAAATGTTAAAGGGGCTTATTTAAGAAAAAGAACCAGATCAAAGCTATCAACAATAAAATGGCAATAAATACATACCTATCAACAATTGAATCTAAAAAACAAACTAAGCAAATAAGAAGAACAGAGACAGAATCATGGACACAGAGAGCATTTTGATGGTTACCAGATGGGAAGGGAGTGTCGGAGAATGTGTGAAGAGGTGAGGGGATTAAGAAGTACAAATAGGTACTTGCAGAACAGCCATGGGGATATAAAGTACAATATAGGAAATGGAGTAGCCAAAGAACTTATATGCATGACCTATGGACATGAACAATGGTGGGGGGACTGCCTGAGGGAGTGGGGGTTGCTGGGTGGAGGGAGGCAAAGAGGGAAAAATTGGGACAACTGTAATAGCATAATAAATAAAATATAATTTATAAAAAGGACCTTGGGGAACATTCCTCCCAGAAATAAAATAAATGAGTAAATAAATCAATAAAATATAATTTTTTTAAGTCAAAATAAAGAAAGAAAGAAATAAGTACATAAGTAAATAAGTAAAGAAAAGAAAAAAATAGAGAATGGAAAACCCTTCCGGTTTTGTTAACCCTGGGGTGGGGTCCCTATCACATATTTGCTGTGTGGCCTTCCTCCAGCAGGCATGTCCCTTAGGGCTGCTTCCTTTGTCTGCTTACCTGGAGCCGATGGTAACTGCCTGCCTTGAGCTCTCAGGGTGGCTAGAAGAGCCCCTCTAGAACCTGGGTGTGGGTGTGAGCTGCAAACAGCTAACACCATCAGGGACTCCCGACGCACCCCCGGCCCATTCTCTGAAAGGAGGGTCTGTCAGTAGCTCAGCTCCTGACAGAGAACGGGAAGGTCATTGATCCACCCATCTATTTAATAGCTATTTGTTGAGCATCTACTCTGTGCCAGGCCCTGTGCTGGGCACTGGGGACATAACTGGGACCAAGACAGATCCAGTCCCTGTTCTCATAGAATTCACAGTGTTGGAGAGCACATATCAATACGGAAATCACATACATGTGAAATGACAGGTGGTTAAGTATTACAAAGGGGTACTCCCTCATACCCCGGGAGAGTGCCCTCCATGAGAGCGATAAGTCAGCTGACAGCTGTTGGATAAGTTGAAGTTCATTAGGTGAACTTATGGCAAAAGACAAGAGAGGAGGGTTGAGCAAAGGCCCTAGGGTGAGAGTGACATGTCCAGGGTCACATGGCTTGTGACAGGGGCCTGAGACTATTCTCAAGGCCCTGGTAAATTCAAGGAAACAAAGGGAGTTCCATGCATCTGAAACCAGCGGCTGGCAGGGAGGTTAGGGAGCTGCAGTGAGACTGCACTGGATCAGTCATGGGTTTCATTTTCAGGAGAGAAGGGATCTTGTAAACCATCCACACTCATTATTGTGCAGAATGGGAAACCGAACTTCAGTTGGGTAAGGGACAGGCCAAGGTCAAAGCAAGTTAGGGGCAGATACAGCATTAGAACCCAGACTTCTTAACATATGCCAAAGCTCTTTCTGCCCTGGAGAATGGCCCAAGAGAAAAGGGAGAAAATCAAACATTAATTTAGCACCTACTACATGACCCAGAGTCCTGTGTGTGCATGATACATGCACATGCCTGTGCACATGCACATGCACACGCACACACACACATTTCCCTGAGCATAAGGCCAGGCCCGTGTTCTGGGAGTTCCTTCCAAAAAAGAGAGGAAAGGGAGCTTAAGGAGGTCATTTGATCTAGCCCCCTGCCATTGGCTTCAAGTCCTCATCACACTGTCTCATTTAAAATCCTCATGGTAAATAGCCCTGACTGGTGGGTGTGGTTCAGTGGATTGAGGGCTGGCCTGCGAATCAAAGGTCACTGGTTCAATTCCCAGTCAGGGCACATGCCTGGGTTGCAGACCAGGTCCCCAGTATGGGGTGCGAGAGAGGCAACCACACACTGATGTCTCTCTCTCTCTTTCTCCCTCCCTTCCCCTCTCTAAAAATAATGGGCAAACAAAGGGAAGAAGAAAGTTAGGCACTGACTTAAAGTCCCACAGTATTTGTCAGCCAAAGCTGTCTTGTCTCTTAGTTTTGTGCTCCTTCTGAGGTCATGGATAGCCCATTTGTGAGCCATCTGGTCTGGCAAGGAGGAAGTCCCCCTGTTGTCTAACTGAAATCTCTCCTGCTTTACTATGTCAACTTCCTCTTTGTTTGGGTGGCTGAAGATGTGGAGAAGCCCTGTGATCCTTCTCATGGCCTGTGACTGTCATCTCGAAGGAGGCTGAGCTGGGGGAAGGAGACTCAGAGATACTCCCTTCCACTGTGAATCTGAATCCAGCATGCTGGTTTGCTTGGTAAGGTATGGAAGGTAGCCAGGCCATTTGCCATTGAAGCCTTCCTTCTAAGGGAAGTTTCTGGGAAACCTCTAGAAAGAATTCCCTGGGAAAGAAGTCCTTCTGGATCACCCCAAGGACACACTCTCCGTGGGAGGCAGTGCCCAAGGGCTGAGCTCGCAGCAGCAACCGGCAGAACCCAAGGCCTCACATCCAAGCCCGTGGCCAGAGGCAGCCTTGAGTTTCCTCCATGCACATGCCTGCTCACCTTGCTTGTCAGAAACCACTCAACAAAACGCAACATGGAATGGAAGAAAAATCCCTCTCAACAACAAAAAAATGTTTTGTTTTCCAATCAGGAAGGAGGAAGGCTCGACAGCTGGGTGCCCAGACAAACAACCCCCACGCGGAGACCCAGAGTCAAACCCTGTGGAGCTATGCCTGGCCCGGACCTGGCATTTGGTTGGCATCTTTCTCGAGAGGGACCCATAGCTTCCCAAAGAGGTCAGGGTTCAGTGTGCCCAATATTTCCTGAGAAAGCTAAAGTCATAGAGAGGTTGGCAGGCATTTATTGAGGGCCGACTTCGTGCAGGGCCCTGTGCTCCATTAGCAAATTAAAGGCTCTGAGAAGTTCTGAAGTAGCCCCTCCCACCAAAGGGGGGAAAAAATGAAAACCTCAGTGAGTGCTTAACTAGAAGCATTGGCTAACGAAAATAGTTACCTAATGGCTCACAAGGCCTCAAGGCGGCGTGACCTTGGGTTCAGCCCCAGTCAGTATGTTAGTCAGTTGACAATTATTCAATGGCCCTGTGAGAGATAAGAAGTGAGTAAGACCCTATCTTTGAGGTGCTCCTCTGGGGAGAAGGTAGCCAAATAGGAGACAATAACCATACCCTGTGGTCATTGCTCTGAAGGAGACCATCCGGGAAGCTTGAGGTGCCAGGGGGAAGAGGCATTTCACCTTGTCTGGGGGTCAAGGGAAGTATGGCAGACAGGGTGACAGCCAAATGGGGTTCTGAAGGATGAGTAGAAGTTCTCCAGGAAGCAAATCTGGGGAGAGGTGGCGGTCCTGGTGAGGGGAACAGGATATACAAGTGACAGTCATGTAAAAAGTTTGTTGTTCAGAGAAATGAGCTCAGTGTGGCTGGCAACAGAGAGGACTGGACTGCAACATGACAGTGAAAGGCCTTGAATGCTAAGACTATTCTGGGGAAGAGCAGGAGTCATAACTGAGAGAAGTCATAACTGGGTTGGGGTGAAAGGGGAATCCTCTAGACCAGTGAGGTGGAACAGCTGTCTGGGCCAGACCAGAGGAGGCTCAAACTGCACTGGACAGATGGTGCATCTGACAAGGATCTTTGGGTTCCAAGATATCCAGCACAAAGAGACCTAAGTGGAAATAAAAAGGGCTTTCAGGCACAGCTGAATCCAGGGGCTCAAATGATGTTGTCTGCAATCTGGCCACCATCATAGTGGCCAAGGGGATGAGGAACTAAAGGCCAGGGTTCAGGTCAGTCCAGTTACATGCACTGAACATGGCAGAGGGGCCGCTTCTCAAAGGAATTCCAGCTTACCAGAAGAATGTTGCTGGGCAGGTGAAAGCAGCAGCTGACCACTGGACGGTGAGGGCTGAGGCTCTTAGTGAAGGCTGGGCCCTTGCCCAGCCCAGCCCAGGCCTCTGAGGCTGAGGCATGTAACTGAGGACCTGTATGGTCGTGACAAGCTTCCCGGGGGTTATGGGCCTGGGAGGAGACCCAGTGGATGGGACCTGGGTAGATGGAGGTGACTTGGGGGAAGGGACCTGTGAGAACAGAGGTATGGAGGTGAGAGTGAGATGTATTCCAGGGCCAGTGAGCCTGCCAGGCCTGAAGAGCTGGCAAAGGGGAGTGGAGGGGGTGAGGCTGCAACTAGACCTTAGAGGTCTTTGCATGCCGGGCCCCCTCTGCCCTAACTGGCTGGTCAGGGAGAAACAGTGGCTTCGTTGCTCAACAACCCCCCGTGGCTCCCCGTGGCCCACCCAGAGAAGCCCAAAGCCTGGCCAGGCATTCAGGACTCCAGAACGTCCATTGTCCCCTTACAGGGCCCCTTTGCTCTTCCAGGTAGGCATGCCTACTACTCTCCCAACGCCATTCCCTTTTCCGCCTTCAAGCCTTTGCTTCAGCTGTTTCCCTGCCCTGAAACACCCTCCCTCTTAGGCATTTTTACCCATCCTCTGAGGCCAGCTGAAGGCCTCGGCTGCAGAAAACCTTCAGTGCAATGGGCCTCCTCTCGCTTTTGAACTCCCAGAGCTCTTTATTTAGTTTAGGTTTGTTTCTGTTTGTTTGTTTGTTCGTTTTGCATGCCCTCCCAGTCCAGCCAGCCCGATGGGATAGGGTGGCAGCAAGGCGTGCCTGGGCTTTAGAGTGAGTCAGATCTGGGTTCAGGTCCTCCCTCAGCCACTCACTAGCTGTGTGACCTTGGGCACATCGTCTCTTTGATGACATTTTATGACCTATAAAATATGAACGAGACCTCATTGAGGCTTAAATGTGGTTCTACGTACAAATTTCTGGGCACACAGTAGGCCCGCCTGCAGCTCTCCCTATTTTTGTGGTTGCTCAAATTATGAATTACATCCATCTTACCCTCTAGGAGTTCAGGCCAAGAGGCAGGGAATGTTAGTTTTTCCCTAGTTCCCCAGTGCCTGGCACATAGTAGGGTACTTGTAGGGGCTGACCCATCATCACTCTTCCTGGGTCATGCAGACCCACTCTTCCCACCCCACCCCACCCCACCTGGGTGAGACTGGGAGTAGGCCCCAATAATCCACACCTCCTCCCTGAGTCTGACCCGGCAAGCTGCTAGGTGCCAGCATCCAGCATCAATAAATTACTGGCGAGTTCAGGTGACGGGACAGATCCAGTGTCAGCTTCCTCTGTGTCCTGCAGAAAGGCTCAGGTCCTGGGGATCCCCCTCCATAAGCCTTCCCAACCAAGGGCTCCATCAGAATGACAGAGCTGTCCTCACGGCACCTACTGTGTGCCAGGCCCCATCTGGGCACTTTGTACCACATTGGATTGATGTCTCACAATTATTCTGCAAAGTCGGTACTAGCTCCATTTCACAGAGGAGGAGACTGAGGCCAATGAAGGGAGCTGACTTGCAATAGACAAAATTAATAACAGAATGTAAAGCCTCTTTCCTTTTCAACTTGACATAAATCTTCCTGGATCTCAGTGCAATTTGACTTATCACATGTGAACGTTCACTCACATACACGCTTGAGCCATATCCTCAATAAATTCATTCATTGATTCAACCAAATATGTATTGAGCATCTACTACATGCCAGCCGTTCTGGATGTTGGAGACACTGTAGGCAACGAGAGAGAATCCCTGCCCTTTCCGGACATACATTCCAGTGCCTGAGATGGACAGAAACGAGGAAACAAACAAACACGTAGTATAATAGGAGGTGGCGCTGAGTCTGGGAAGGTAAATAAAGCAGGGCAGGGGACAGAGAGTCACTGGGGGACTATTTCTGAAAGGACAGTCAAGGAGGGCTCCTCTGGGGAGGTGACATCTGAATGAAATGCTTAGCTTTTGGAAAGAAGAGATCCTGGCCTCAAGGGGTTCTCAAACTCTGCAAGGTGCACAGAATGTTCTCCCACTTGGTTGTGGCCCCGCAGGCACTGTGGCATGGGCCCTTGTAGGTGTGGAGACACCCTTCTCCCTCCTCTTGTCTAAGTCACCGAGTCCCTGAGCTTCCCCAGCGGTGGGGCCAGGGCCATTTTGTTTGTGACTGCGTTCCCAGTACCGGGCATGGCCTGCGACACGCAGAGGACACACACATGGACATCGGAATGAATGGCGGATGGACACAGGTAATAGGAGCTAACGTTTATCTAGTGCTTATTCTGACAACAGCCCAGCGAGTTAGGAAAAATTATTATCCCCAGTTTCCCGACATCGAAACTGAGGCTGAGATAAACCAAGGGGCTCATGTAAGGGCACTGGATGGCAGTGCCTATTGGGAAGAGCACACTAAAGGCTGACAGACTGATGGACTGGGAAGAGGCCGAGTCGTGTGGTGGAAAATGCTGTCGCCTTCAGTCCGAGACGCACATTTTGAGAAGCAGCTCATTCATTTATTCATTCATTTGCCTGGTTGTTCAATAATTATTAAACCTCAGCCCCTGTGCTGGGTGCTGGTAGGTACGCATGACATCGTGTAGTCAGAGCTGGGGTGGGAAAGGCCCAGGGGTCTGGGGAAGTTTCTGAGCCAAACTGAAGAGTCAGGAAGCATTTCTGGGTGAAGTATGCCTAGAGCAGCAGGTTGGCATGGTTGGGCAGACTGCAGGGGGAGAGGCTTTGAAATGGGGGGTGGCAATGGCTGCACAAGCCCAGGATGGAGGTGGCACCAGCGCCTGGCAGTGAAAACCACCCCTCTTCAAGGCTCTGAGGCCTCCTCCCAGCCTTTGGTGGACAGGCTGCTGTGGGTGCCTGAGTCACTATGCTCTACCCCAGGCCTGGAACCCTGCCTCACTTCAGGCCAGGCTGGGACAACCTCACCTCTGAGTTGCAGACATTCCTACTCATCTGGGCCCAGAGTCAGAGTTCAGTGAAAAGCAGATAATTTAGGCCAAACCAGCCAAGGCCAGATGCCTCGCTCTGCCTGTGGCTCTGAGCTTGTTCCCTTCTACGGGACTCAGTTTACCCTTCTATAAAAGGCAGTTTCAACTATACACTGCAGTTCCTTCATCGCTTACCTCCTGTGACCTAGCATATCACTACCAGTTTTGGAAGTAGACGTAAGTCCTGGGGGTCACAACTCCTCTTGCTTCAACCCCAGCCTCTCTTGGACATCTGGACTAAAGGTTAAAAAGACATATTCAGGGGCTCCACTGACCTATGATTAATGGGGCGACCTACCACGTATGTCCTTTTGGCAGGTTTCTGCAGTGGGAAGAAAGGAGGAACAGTTGCCCCCTTAGGATCACGATTGCCCTCCTCGCCCCCACGCTGACATTGTGAGACACTTCCTTCCCACCCAGCATGCTCTGGGGTAGGACCTCCACTAAAGGATGCCACTGACAGGAACAAGTCAGAGGTCCAGGGGTCTGTTTCCAGAGAAGTGGGGATGGGCTACAGCAGGCCGTTCTGCCTCCCCGACTCGGCCACCTCCACGTGGGACAAGAGGCTGCGATGCAGCTGGTGTAGAGTGAGCTGCCACACAGGAGGAGAAGCCAAGGCTCCTGACCCGCATGCCCCTCAATCACAGACACCTGGGCCACTGCAGCTGCCCTCCGCTTCTCATTTCCTCTCTGCTCCTCAGTCTCTCCTCTATTTAGAACTCACCAATGGCTTCCCATCACATCTAGAACATAATCCAAAGTTTTTTCCACGGTTTCCTGCTTTCCTACCCCTCCTCATTCTCCTCACTCTAGCCACACTGGCCTCCTTTCAGCTTCTGGAAAATGCCAATCTCTTTCCCACCTCAGGGCCTTTGCACATACTGCTCCCTCTACGTGAAATGCTCATCTCTCATAATAGCATAGCTGGCTCCTTTCCATTTAAGTCACTGCTCAAATCTTCCTCCTCAGAGGGCTCTTTCCTGAGTCCCCTAAGAAAAGTGGTCCCTCCCGCCCACTATTTGTTGTCTCAGCTCCCCATTTCCCTCATGGCCATTTCTCCAGGCTGTGATCATCGACAGTCGTTTTGCTCAGTGGTCTTCTTCCCCACCCACCAGTGAGCTCCAGGAGGGCAAGGACCTTGGGACCCCATGGCTAAATCCCCAGCACTGGTGCATAATGGCTGCTCAAGACATATTTGTTGAATATGAAACATGATCAACAATGTCTACCCTCCTTGAATCCTTTATGAAGGAGAAAATGGTGTTTATTGGGTACCTGTTATATGCAAGGATCTCTCTCACACATTTTATTTTGCTGAGCCTTTACATCCATGACATTCTGTCCACTGTACGGAAGATGAAGTTGGGGTTCAGTGACCTGCCTGAGGTCACACAGCAAAGGGTGGACTGATGGGTTCATTCAGTTTGGAGGCGGCCAATGGGTGTGAAGGGCATGAATACCATGGCAAATAGCGGTGGGGACGTAATCCCACGTCTGTCTGCCTCTACCCAAAGCCTATGCTTTTTCCACTATATACACCTTCTGCCCAACTAGAACTCAGCCCAAGAATGACAGGCAGGTTTCTGGATTCTGAAAGGCAGGTGAGACCCAGATTGCATGGAGAGGTGGTCAGGCTTAATGGTTATTCAAGAGGGTCTTGGTATTGAACAGAGAGACGTGGGATCAAATGGGGGCCCTACCACCTCACACCAGGGGCACCCTTGCTGAAAGTGACCATTAGTGTTGCCAGGATAGAGCATCTTTGCTCTCAGGAAGGAAGTCAGCTGTGGGGGTGTCAAGGGGTAGATTGGAAAAGTCAAGGTATGGGCTTCCAAGTCATGCAGGAGCCCGTGCACCCCTGGAGGTGGGTGGCCTTTGGGTAGGGCCCTCTCCTTGCTGAGCCCCAGTGGTCATTTTTGGAAAAATGGGCATGCCAGCATGGAATCAAAAAGAGCTCTCAGGAAGATAAAGAGGAAAAATGACTGTGGAGTTGTTGGTGTATATAAAGTAACATGGAAATGTAAATTATCTAAAAATAAGTCTGCGTGAGATGCAGAGAGAGGTTGGGGCTTGGACGACCTCTTGGCTTCTTTCAGCATTTTTTGGCACCTACTGTGTGCCAGGTGCTGTGCTAGGGCCTGGGGTACAGGGATGAGTCAGACATGGGCCTTAAGCCCCCTGTCTACAGTGGGGAAGGGGGCTGGGCACATACAGTGTTGGGATTCCTCCCAGCAGGGTGGTAGGGGGAGACTGTTTGTGTGATGTAGTAGCAAGAGACAGACAGACCTGAGCTGAAACCTCCTCCTCCTCCTGCATGACCTTGAGTAGGTCAGGTCACCTCTCCAAGTCCCAGGCCTTTATCTATAAAAATGGGCTAGTCCCCTTTGCCTCTCAGAGTTGCCAGGACAGGCACACTGTAAGTACCAGAGAAGGAGACCTTGGGACGGGGGAATGGTCCTGCCCTGGACAAATTCTGGGCCTCAGGCTTGGGTGGTGACTTGCAGGACAGGCCTGAGGACATGTGGGCTAGGCCCCAGGGAACAGCAGGGTGAGAAACTCAGCAGTTCCTCACGACCTGTTAAGAAAGGAGGGCAGAAATTCCCGGGAATTGGCTTGGGCCTTTATTTATGTTGGTAATTTCATTAAGGGGGAGGGGGCTGGCTCTACTCAAGCTAAGCCCTGTGGGGAGAGGAGGTGGATGGCAGGCCACCTGAGTTTACTCAGCAAGAGATTCCAGGCCAAGGTGCACCCAAGAAGACAGGGCAGTTCAGGCTGAATTTATGGGCCTGTTGAGTGTGCCTGAAGCCTTGGTGGGGTTGGTCTGAGCCAGGCCATTGGCCAATGTGGACCACTTCCCTGGGGCCTGGGGTTGTCCCAAAGCAGTGAGGTTGGCAGAAGCCAGGCTGGCCAAACTTTGGGGAATTTGGGGTGAGGCTGCGAGGAGGAAGTTGGGGGGCCCCATGGGCGGCAGTTAGGGGTTCCCTAGGGGAACACTGCTCTTCCTGGCCCCGGGTTCGCACCAGAGGTCAGGCCAGTTGCCGCGAGGGAAGGGCCCCTGCCCAGTACCTCTAGTGCCGGGCTAAAATCGGGCGGGGCCGCCCGGGGAGGCAGGGACGCTAGTGGCCGGGGTCGTTGCCCTACTCCCTGTGAGATCGCCAGGTCGGGTCGGAGCGCGGCCTGGGAGGCTTGGGCCAGGCCCGGCCAGAGAGAACTCAGTCTCCGGGCTGAGCACTGAGCGCCTGCGGCTCCTGCCCTCCCAGTGGCTGCGGGCGCGGCAGCCTCCGCGCCCCCAGGGGCCGGGCCGGGGCGGAGGCTGGGCCCCGCGGGCGGGCGCGGGAGGGTGGAGGGGACGGCGGCGAAGGCTGCGACGCTCTAACAGGTGGGATCCCGCGGCGTGGTGGAGGCGGGCGCGGGAGGAGGAGGAGGAGGAGGAAGAAGAGCAGCGGCAGCGGGAGCCTGAGCAAGAGCAGGATGAGCCGCGCGAGCTGACAGCCGCCGCCGCCGCCCGCGCCCAGGCTCGGTCTCGCTCTCCGCGCCCGGGGCCGCTCCCCGCCTCCCGCCTCCCCCTGCCGCCCGCGGGGCGGCCCGCCCCCTCTGCACCTCCGGGCCCGGAGCTGCCTCCATCGCTCCTGCATCCCGGCCGGGGGGAGGAGGAGGCGGAGCAGGAGGCGAGCCGGAGCCGCCGCCGCCAACGCCGCCGCCGCCGCCCGAGCAGGACAGAGCGCGCCGCAGCCCCGTGCGTCCGGCCGCCGCCCGTGCCCATCAGGCAGCCGCGCCGGAGCCACACCGCGGGACAGCCCGGGCCGCGGCGCGCCCCGGCCCGGCCCAGCCCAGCCCAGTCCCGGCACCGGGCGGCCCGGTGGCCGGCCCGCCCCCGAGGGCGCCGGGCGCGGCGGGAGGATGCCGAAGCCGACGCTGCTGCTGCGCGGGGGCTGGGAGCGCGAGCGCAGTCCCGGGGACTCGGAGCTGGGCCGCCAGTTCCGGGACTGGTGCCTGCGCACCTACGGCGACTCGGCCAAAACCAAGACGGTGACACGCAGCAAATACCAGCGGATCACCGAGGTCCTGCAGGGCGGCGGCGGGACGGGCGCGGGCAGCGGCCCGGCGGCCGGCGAGAAAGGCAAGTTCCAGTTCTGGGTGCGCTCCAAGGGCTTCCGCCTGGGCAGCAGCCGGGAACCCAAGATGGGCCAAGTGGTGTATGTGCCGGTCAAGACGGGCTCGGTGAGTGCGAGCGCGGCGGCCGCGGGCCGGTCCCGCCGCGGGGCTCGGGGCGGGCGGGGGCGGGGTGGGGGTGTGGATGTGTGTCCGAACCTGTGTCCCTGAGGCTGTCCGTGTGTCTGGCCCGCCCGAGGCGCACGCGTCCCTGCTCACCCGCCCGCCCCGGCCCGCCTAGGCTGCGCTCCGGGTTCGGGGCGTCCCTGCCCCCCTCTGCGCCGCTGCCCGGGCCGTGGCCGTGCGGGGCGGGCTGTCCCGGGCTGCTCACCCCAGCATGTTCCGTCCTCCTGTCCCCTCCCCCCGCCAGCAGGCGGCTTCTCCGAAGCCTGTACCCCCCCACCCCCCGCCCGCCCCAAGGCTGCCTGTCCCGGGCGCCTCGCGCTCCCGCCCCCGGGCCGGCTGGGCGGTGTGTGTGTGTGTGTGTGTGTGTGTGTGTGTGTGTGTAGAGGGTGGTGCCGCGGGCGGGGGGGCAGGGGCAGCCACGGGACGGGGAGTCCACTCGCCTCCCCAGTGTCCGGGGAGGGGGCCCGCCCGGGCACTGTCGCCCCGACCCCACCCGGGGCTGGCCCGGGGAGGGGCAGCCCAAGCCGCAGCCTGGCGCAGGAGCAGCCTCCCGCGGGTGGGTGGGGCGCCCCCTCCGCCCCCGAGGCCCCTAGCTCCCCCCTTCCTGGGACGGGGGCGGCCTGACCTATCCATCCCTTCCCCTCCCCCGTCCCCGGGGCCAGCCCGGTCCGGGCGGGGTGGCGTAGGGGAGGGGGCGGGGAACCGCAGCAGCCGGGAGGGAGGAGGCGGGCAGCCGGGCGGGGGCGTCCCCTCCGGCCCGGGGCGCCCTGGAGAGGGCGTGTGGCGCGGGCCCCGCGGCTCCCCCGCCGGGACCTCATTGTTCTGCAGCGGGTGGGGGCTGGGGGGGTCAGCTGCTCCCGGGGCGCTGCTGAGCTTTGAACTTTCCGTCGCGGAGACCCTCCACGAGTGCGTTCAGCCCCCGGCCCGCTCGGGCCGGGCGGGCCTTCCTCCCTGCCCCCCTCACTCCCTCCCTGGCCTCGCCCGGCCGGAGCGAGCGAGCGGGGCCGCCCCGCGCCGGCCTCCCTCCCTCGCTCGCTCTCCCGCTCCCCCCTCTGTGCTCCTCCCCCGTCCGGCCCGCCCGCCCCGCGCTCAGCCCGGTCCCCGGCCAGAGCGGGCTCTTCACACACAATTGATTCGGTCGTTACGAAAAGTGCACTTGTCCCCTCCCCCTCCTCCTCCCCCTCCGGCGGCCGCCCGGGCCCGGCCCGCGGGGTGAGGGGGCCGCGAGGGAGGGAGGCGGGAGCCAGGGAGCGGATCCGGAGGCGCCTCCCCCCTCGCCCAGGGGACGGGGCTGCAGGCCGCGGGGAGTGGGGCGCCGCGAGCGCGGAGGGCGGGCGGCCCATCTGCGAGGAGCGCTGATAACCGCGCGGCTGCCGCTGCGGCCGCCAGCAGCCCATCTGCGCCGCTGCCGCCTCGGGCCGGACCCAGAGCAGAGGGCCGGGCCGGGGGCGCGCCGGGGCCCGATTCCTGAAGGGAAAGGCTGGGGCAGTGTCCCACCCAGCAAGAGTCAGGGACCACCCCCCTCCCACCCCAGCCTAAATCAGTGCTCTCCCCCAGACCCAGGGAGCCTGGGTCATTGCCCCCTCCCCCGGTCGAGTCAGGGACCCCTCCCCCAGCCTAAATCAGTGCCCACTTTCCCACGCGGGGAATATGGGTCATTGCCTCTCCCCAGCCTAGGTCAGCCCCTCCCACCCTGCCAGTTCCTATCCCTCTCTTTTCTCCCGTCTTGGGCTAGTGTCCCTAGCCTAAAGTGTGGGTTTTGGAGGTCAGTGACCCACCAGATGGCTGGCTGGGTCTGTGCCCCCTACCTTGGGTCATTGCCCTGAGCCATCTAGGCTTCCCAGATTAGTTAGGGCTGCCCTCTTCCCCTCCACCCCCATCCACTGCATCAGGGTTATCCCTCCCTAGGGAGCTGGGAGCCTTGGCCCAATCTCCTTAGTCTGAGGCAAAAGCCCTCACTGCACCCACTCCTGGAGTTGGGGGGCAGTGACCCTCGGACTTGGCAGCTGGCTCACGGGTTCACTGTGTGGGTCACCCTCTCCTCTAGGGAGTGGATATGATAGGGCAGTCCCCCCAACCCCTCAGCCACACAGCTGTCAAGGTGGAGCAAGCACACACACGCCCATCCAGGCCACATGCAGAAATTGGGTGCTGGGTCTGGGCCCGGGTCTGCCAGCCCAGCCAGTCTCTTCGTAACCTTCATGAGGCCCACACTGACCCGCCCTGGCGGCAGGGGCCTTGCAAGCCTCCACCGTGGCTCCCAGACCAATAATAAGCCTTCCCCAAGGGACCACCTGCCTGGGAGGCAGAGAAAGGGGACCCAGGCCTCCCTGCCCAGGCTGCCAGAAGGATGACAAACACAACAGACATGCCCTCCTGTGACAACCCGCCCCTCAAGCTCCCCATGCCCGCCTGCCTGGCCTGCTGGTCCCCAGAGAGCCTGTTAGTTACCTGCCACTTGCCCAGCCAGCCGGAGCCAGCCGCAGGAGATGCCCCTAGTCTCGCCACCCCCATCTTCAAGCACCTTCCTGGGGCTCAGTTATTATTTTTATATTTCCATTTTCCTTTTCACTGATCTAAGAGGAATGAATCCTGCTGGGAATTCAGGGGCAGCCATTGCCTCTTCCTGGGAGGGGCTGAATGGGACCTTCTTTGAAAGGTGCAGAGGACGTCCCCCACCTTCGCTGGCCTGCACACGTGCACACACACTTAAAGTTATTGCCGCCTCTGGTGGCAGTTGGGAAAGATCCTGTAGTTTTGTCCTGGGTGGGTTTTATGAAGGTCATTGGGCCATAAACCTTTGTCCGAGGCACTTGTTTAGTGCCCACAGGCCTTGTGAGGGGCACTGGGGCATTGGACTCTGTACCTGCTCCTGGGGCACACAGCTGGCAGGGGAGGGTGGGCACAACCGAGGACACAACCAAGAAGCCAGGCAGGACAGTTCCAGGAGAGAGGGGGTGTGAGAGTTTGGTCATCCAGCGGTTGACAAGGGTCCCCTGCATGGGCTCCAGTCCCAAGGGTAGCTGTGGCGTGTGTCTCTCTTCCATGTTGCTGCCCCCTCCCTGGGCCCCCTTTCCTCCTCCCACAGCCATATGTGGTGTTGTGGTCGGGGCCTTTCCCTGAGTCCCGGCCAGCAGCGGGTCGATGATCTGACACCACTTGTCCTGTCCCATCTGGCCCTGAGCTTTTCTGGGTGTGTGTGACAAAGGCTTAATCTGTCCCGACCGGCCAGGGCTGAGAGGAGGGCAAGGGGAATTACAGTCTGCCTGGGCCTCCTGCAGCTGGGGCCCTGTGGGGGGCGGGGCGGGGCGGGGGTCGAGCAGAAGCCTGGGCCTGGGGGGCGGAGAGGCAAGTTGGTCTTCAGTTTGCAGGTTGTCACAGGAAATAGAAGTGGGGGCGGAGGGCTGAGGGGAGGAGGGCGGAGTCCTCCTCGCTGGGCACAGGGTGCTCATGGGGATAAGATCTTTTTATGACAAGAGCCAGCCGGGCCTCCTGGCTGGGCAGAGCCCGGGTAGGATTTATTATTTCTTGTGTTTGGACTGCTCCGGCCTCCGTGGCCTGCCAAGCAGGGGAAGCGAACCCCATGGGGGCAAGACCCTCTGATTCCGTTCCAGTGTCAGCCACAAAGTGAACCAGCCCCTTTCCTTTTCCTCTGGTCTCTCGGAGTGGGACTATCTCCGGGGCCTGCAAGGGCCACGGGTTATGTCTGCGGTGGGACCCTGGGCCATCTGTCAACGCCCTGGACCGGAGAGCCCTGGAGCAGTCTTGGAGAAAGCTGTTCTCAGCCCAGCTCCACCATCTTCCAGATGGAAAAACTGAGGCCCTCAAGAGAGGAAGTTTCTGTTGATAGGGAGCCAGGACTGGGACGCAGGTCTCTGTGCTCCACTGTGGCTTCTCTGTGGCCCGTCACATGCCAGGAACCCCCCCCCGCCCCGCCCCCCAATTAGGGCCTCATTCCCTGAGGGGAAACTCCAGATTGCCAAACTCCACTCTCAACACCCGGCTCTTGTGAGCTGGACCCCAGGTGTCCTGCTGGCCAAATTGCCTAATGGTGGTCTTTTCCCAGTTTGCAGACAGCGTTCATTTCGTGGAGAGCGTTTTCAGTCTTTGGTCTTTCTCCCCAGAGCTTTGGTGTGAGCCCTCGGCACCTGCGGCCGCTGGTCTGGGCGGGAAATGGCCTCTGACTTAGCACAGTGTAATATATGCTGTGACCTTCGGTCGAATACCTTAATATTTCCTGCTTTTCTTCAAATTATCACCGCAGTGGCCCTTCCTGAGTTACTGCTCTGTGCCCGTCACTGTGCTGAGATGCAGTGACCTGTCGAGTTCCCACAGCAGCCCAGGTCAGTGCTGTTATTTAGTGCCATCCCTCAGGTGAGTAAACTGAGGCTGAGGGAGGCTCGGAACTCCACTAAGGCCACTGCTGATGGGGGCAGGCCCTGAGCTTGGGTACCGCCTACACACATGTCCATTCTGACCCTGTCTGACGTGTCATGCATCCTGACCCAATTTGAAAGCCCAGGTCCTTCATGACAAGCTTTCGGTCCATTCCACCTTAACTTGCAGTAGTGTGGGAGAATCCCCCTGGTCAACATGTCTGCAATCATCGGCTGGTGCTTGAGGCAGGATTGGCTCTGTGAGGTGTCTGAGGGCTTTCCTGGGGTTCACTAGGGTGGGTTTGGAGTAAGAAGGAGGGAGGAGGCCTCTGCTGTCCGGGGTCCTGGGGGACTTCGGGGTGAAGGTTGACAGTGGCGTCTGGCACAGGCCCCATTTGGATTTCTCACAGCAGACGTGGGCTATTTTGTTAATTAAGCCTCAGTAATTCTGCTGAATATGGTCTTGGGGACTCTGGGGGACTGTATTTTAGAGCTTGGGTGATGCTGGAGGATCAGGTTCGGCCTCCTCCGGACCTCCCTTCAGGGTGCTGGTCCCTGTCTCCTGGGGAGTGGAGACAGCGCGCTCCCTTCTTCTTTGGGTCAGGCCTGGCGTGAACGCCCTCTCCCTTGCGGCCCCTCTGCAGCAGCCTCCCATCCCTGAATGTCTCAGAGTCAGGAAGTCCATCTGGTCTCTTACAAATGCTTCTGGGAGGACTGGCACTTAGGAAGCCCATGGCTTGGGCTGCCCAGGGACAAAATGACCTGCTCGGGCAAACCTGTGTTTCTCCAAGCCAGCTCTTACCTTGGCGGTGGTGGGAGTGAGTACTGTGCATGTGCACGTGAACTCGTGGTAGAGCATGTGTGTGCACGTGGGCGCTGTGTGCATGTGTGGGCAGAAGTGTGACTGTGTGGGTGTGCGTGTGCATGTGCCTGTCCGTGTGCAGGGTGGGGTGCTGTGTGCCGGGGCAGTGTGTGTGTGTGTGTGTGTGTGTGTGTGTGTGTGTGTGTGAGAGTGTGTGTGAGAGTGTGTGTGAGAGTGTGTGCAGGTGGAGGGGAGCCTGAGGGCTTGTGAGTGTTTGTGAGTGTGAGCGTCTGCATTGGCAGATGTGCAAGCACCTGGGGTGTGGGCATCGGCAGACCATGGGTGTAGCTGTGTGTGCCTGCACACATGTTTGGGATCCTATCGAGAAAACCCCATCAGTCTGGCAGTGCTGCGTGGACAGGGGTGTCCTTCCTCATAACCAGGCCAGCCTGAGCTGCTGTCCTGGCTGCTGTTGCCCCCCATCCCCAGGGTCTCAGCAGCTGCTGAAGCCAAGTGTGAGGGAGGGAGTAGAGAGGAGAGGTAGCACCCTGTCCCTGTCCCCATGACAGTGGAGAATGCACCCCCCTGTTTCTAGCCTCTTTCCTTTTCCTCCTCCACACCCTGCCCTACAGGGCAGCAGGGAAAAGCTTGTGACCTTTGCTATGGTGGCACTTAGGAAGCCCAAAGCCAGCCACCATGGGGGGCGGGGTGGGTCCAGGACCTGAGAGAGGGCCAGGACCTGTGGGATCCCAACTCAGCCACTTCCTTACACGGGACACAGGCAGGTAGCCTGCTTGACCTCTCCAAGGCTCAGTTTTCTCGCCTGGAAAGCGAGCTCCAAAGCCCCACTTTCAGGAGGCTTGGCAAACTGGAAGAGGCTCTCACCTCATTTGCGGAGGTCACTCTGCTAACTTGTGTCAGAGCAGGCCTGGCCTCTGGACCCCAAAGCAGGAGAGGGAGCAGAAGGAAGCTGCATGAGGGCCCACCGGGACAGGCAGCTGGTTAGAACAAGGGACTCTTGAGTCGGCTTTCTGCCCTGGCCCAGTTTGATATAGGAGGGAGGTCAAGGGCTTGGGCTTTCAAGCTGCAGGTCTCTGGTTTCAAATCCCAGCTCTGCCCGTTTACCAATTTGACCTTAGTTTTCTCATCTGTAAAATGGACCTGATAATCCCATCTCCGTCTCAGGACAGTTGTGAGGGACTGGTGTGAAGATGAACGCATGAACGCATGCAGAGCCTGAAGCATGTAAATAGCAAGTCCTAGGGAATGTCAGCCGCTGCGTGGTCTCACTGAGCCTCACGTTCTTATCTGGAAGATGGTGCTGGTGGTTAAAGACAGCATGGGTATTACATGGGACAGTGGAAGTGAAGTACCCAGTAAAGTTCCTGGCACGTAGTAGGTGGGCAGCAACTCTTGGTTCACTAGAGATTGCGTCTTAGTCATCTCTCCACCTGCAACACCATTGGGAGCCCGGTTGCTGGTGTACTGAGTTGCTCAGGACACCAAAACATAGGTTTGGCATAATCCCCCAGAGCCGCGGACACAAAGGCTCCGGGTCGCTCTCTGCCCTTGCTGGCTCCCGCCCTGCTCTGAGACTCAGTTTCTCTAGTTAACGTGCGGTGAAGTCTCCTGTGGTCCCTCCTGCCTCTGAATCCCCTCCTGGTGCTGGAGGTGCTGGACCCCAGAGGTCAGGGTGCCACAGGGAAGAGGGTGGGAGCTTTGCTAAGGTCTGTAGTCACCCGCCAGGTAGAAAGCTAGAAGGAGGAGCCTCCCAGAGGCTTCTCACACACACCTCCATTCCAACCCCTGCCCTAGCCCCTGCCCGGAAGCCTGAGTTCTGGACTCGGGGGTCTTGCAAAGAGCATGGTGAGGCTGGGGCAAGGATTGCTTCCCTTGGCAGGGGTCTGAGCACATCTCCTGTGTTTTCAGCCCCTGCCAGGTGCCAGACACTTCATTTCATTTGCTGTCCCCTGGATTCTGTGAGGCGGATGAGAGAGAGCCTGGCGGGGCGCAGGCTCCGCGGCTGGCTAACCCTCTGTGCCCTGGGATGCGGAGGCGGGGGTCCACAGGTGCTGTAGCCCGCCGCCCCACCCCAGGCTCATGACGCCCCTCATCTGAGGGCACTCCACAAAGGCTTCTCAGAGCTCAAAGCAGTCCTCCCACTGGCCCAGACCCAGCCTGGTGGAAGACAGATGCCACCCCTCCCCCTTGCCCCTTCCCGTCTCATCTCAACTGCAGCCTGGGCAGGCTGCCCGGGGTAGGGGAGAGAGGGGAGTTGGGAGGCTGGGCCTGTCCTCTCCCCACAAGGTCACCGACCCCCTCAGCATTCAGTCCTCTCGGCCACGCTGGGACACGGGGCCTCTCGGCTGCAGATGGCGAGACTAAGGTCGAGAGTGGAGAGAATTCACTCAGGGCCCCACAGAGCACGAGTGCTCGGAGTGTGCCCGTCTGGTTCCCAGGCCCCGTGGGTCATTCATTCATTCACTTGCTCGCTCATTTGCATCTTCCACGGTCCTTCCCATCGCAGCAGCTCCGCCCTTCTTGTTCGCGGGCGAACCTGCAGTCATTCCTGACTTTTTTTCTCTTACCAACTGCCCTGCCTCATCCAGCCATTAGCAGATTTGTTGATCCTACCTTCTAAGTCCCTCTCAAAGTTTACCTTCTCACCACTGCCACTAGCCTTGACCAGGCCTGGAGATGCAGCCACCTCCCCACCAGGCTCCCTGTGTCCTCTCTAGCCCCCTGCAGCCCCCTCGGTCATCCAGAGGAAACTGCAAAAAGCAAATCGGATTCTTTCCCTCCTTGGCTCAGAACGCTACAAGGCTCCTGTCTCACTCAAAGCAGGAGCCAAAGTCTTTCCCGAAGCCTATAAGGCCCTGCAGAATCTGGCCCAGGCTGCCTGCTCCATTCACCTCCTTCCTCTCTCTCCTTGCTCATTCAGGCTCAGCCACGCTGGCCTCCTTGTTATCCTGCAGACCGCCTGACACCGTCCTGCCCCAGGGTCCTGGCACTGGCTGTTCCCCCAGACAGGAGCACTTTTCCCCCAGACCTCTGCCTGGCTGCTTCCCACTCCCCTCACGGGTCTTTGCTCCGGTGTTACTTCCTCCTTGATCACCCAGCCAAGACCACCTTAGGTTGCTGGGACCTTCTGCCTCCACCCCTTTCTACTTGATTTTTCTCCTTGGTCTTTATCAGTCCCTGACATCAGATAGGTAGATAGATAGATAGATATAGATGGATATAGAATGTAGATATAAATATTTTTACTAGTTTATGGGTTTAGTACAATATATGTCTCTTCACAAGGCTATGAGCTCTGCTGGGCAGACCTGTCTGTTTCATTCACAGTGGCAGCCCTGAGGCCCAGAACAGCCCTTGCCCCTAGGGGGCTCCCTACTGGGGCAGGTGGAGGAAACAGCCATGACAGCAGATGTCTCGAGCCGGAGTCTGAGAACCACTCATCCAGTTCTGCACTCAGAGAGCCTCAGGAGTCCCAGGGCCCAGACGCATCCTCCTGCTCCAGGGTGTCCAGGGAGTCGTCAGGGAGGTGACATCTGAGCTGGATCTTGAGGGCTGAAACAAATTTTTCAGCAAGAGCAGAACAGGGCAAGCTCCTCCCACGGAGTGGAAATATGAGCAAGGGCTGGAAGGTGGGACGGGTTCAGGCGGGGTTAGGGCCCAGTGTGAACAATGGGGACCCAGGCCCCTTCGCTGGAGAGGCCTGTCCTGCAGAACATGTTAAATGGGGCAGGGGTGGGTGCCTGGTCAAATCAGCTTGAGAACGGCTCTGGGGTAGAGAAGGGATGAGCTGGTGAAATTGGTTGAGGCCAGATGGAAGAGAAGGATCTGGAAAGCCACTCAGAGGAGCTCGTGTGTCATCATCAAGGAGAGCAAGGAGCTCACAGGGTGGGGCGGGGAGGGGCATTTAAGTAGAGGGGAGATAAAGTCAGGTATGGATTTTAGAAGGGACCTTCGAAATGCTGTGGTGAGAGGGAGATGTGTTCCCGAGAAGGGGGAACAGGAGGCTGAGAAACAGGCGCAGAGAGAGAAGGCCGGACGCAGAAGCTAGTGGCAGAGCCGGGACCCAGATGCAGGTCCGTTGCTGGCCGTGCCGCCCGCTGGCCCTCCTGATGGTGGCTCCACCTGGCAGAGCCCCTGTTGCCTGGGCAGGCCCCTCTCCACACACCCTCGGAAAGGACAACTCCACTGTTGAAGCGTTTCATATCACTCACTGGCCTGGGACGAAGAGGGGGGGCTGTTTCCTCGTAGGACAAGAGGTTGAGTGGCTGGGTCTGGGTGACCTGGGAGGTGGGGGGCTAGGGATGCTCAAGGGTCATGGTTGACCCTGTAACCCTGGATGGAAAGAGGGGTGTTTATGACACCAGAAATGCAGACAGATGCACGGGTCTGGGCTGAAGGCACAGGGGCAGGGTCCAGTGAGCAATATCCAAGTGCTGTCCTGCAGGCCGGCCGTGTGTGGCGTGGGGGAGCCTGGAGGGGACCTGGTGACTCAGGCCTCAGTGGGGCAGCTCGGGAGTCATCAGGTTCACAGGCCCCCTTCCCGGCCTGGAGCCTCTCCCACCCTGGCTGGGACCCGGTGCAGGCTCCTGGGAGGCCTGTGCTTGGGAGGATGACTCATCGTTTTCTCAGCACCCCTGGGCCGAGGAAATGTTCAAGGAGACATGGGGCCCTTCCTTTGGCAGACCAGGCTGACTGGATGCTGGTGGGTTGAGAAAAAAAGCACTCGGGCTTCAAGCCTTGTCTGAGAACATCTCGAGGGCGTCTCTAAGAGCCCCTGGCTTCCAGTCTTGCATAGTTCCCTGTCACCCTGGGAGGCCAGTATGACCCCATTCTACAGGTTAGCAAACCAAGGCACAACCTCGGCTAGGAATCCAGCTAAGGAACCACTTGGTGCTTTAGTTTCTTCATCTGAAAAATGGGTCTGATGGTCATCCCACCCCTGCAGGGTTGCTGGGAAAACCGCAGGAGACAATTACGTGAAGTGCCTAGAGCAGGGTTGTCGTTTTTGTGGGGACGTGGAGCAGAGTCTGCCGAGGCAACAGGGGCTCTGCCAGGTGGAGCAACCAGAGGGAAGGGAGGCCAGAGCGTGATGTGACCAGCCACAGACCCATGTTTGAATCCCAGCGCTGCCACTAGCTTCCTGGGTCCGGGCAAACGGCTTGCCTGCTCGGATCTGCTGGCCCACTCCCTGTAGGTGGGGGATAACCCATGCCCTGTGGGGTGATTGGGAAGATGCCATAAAACCAAACTGGCCAGGCTGGCCACGCAGGCCACAGAGTAGGGGCTGCTGCTCCATATTAGGGTCCCTTGGAGGACCCCTCCCCACTTGTTAGGAGACCCTGTGTGGGTGATAGGAAAGTCTGGGCCAAGGTGGGGAGAGCAGGGGAGGCAGTTCAGAGAGTTCAGGCTGGGAAGCTCTTTGGGGGTGGGGCCTCCCTGGGACATCTGAGGCTGCCTCCAGAGCAGGCCGAGGGGCAAAGGGTTTTGTTGAATATGAGGCTCCTGCAGGCCAGCAGAACAGTGGGGAGCGCAGAGGCAGAGGCTGGGTCCAGGCTCTGCCATTTACTGACGTGCAGTCTTGGGCGAGTCTCTTCACTCTGAGCCTGTTTGCTCATCTGCAGAATGGGGCTGTCACAGCTGTGGCTTCACTTACACCCCTTTCTGTCCATGCTCTCTCTACACTGCTGTCGTCTGCAGCGCAGAAGCACCTGCGCTAGGGTGTGGACTCGTAGTCAAGCTCTCAATAAAGGGAGCCGTAATGAGGATTGATTATGATTGTGATCCAGTCAATAACCCTAGAATCTCTCACAAGGCCATATGGAGCAGTGCTGCCGAGCTGGGCGTTGGAGCCCAGACCGGTCCCGGGTTTGAACTGAGCTCCACGACTCACCGGCTGGATGACCTTGAAATGAGTAGTTATTCCTTCCAGGGCCTCAGTTTCTTCCTCTACAAAATAGGCTCAGCGTTCCTGAGTATCTCCCATCACACAGGCTTGCCATGTGGATGTGAAGGGAGAGACTCCATGTGAGCTGCTTAACACAGAAAACGCAAGTGTTCTCTGCTTGTGCTTGTGCTGTGACCAGTGGCATTGACCTAGGGGTGCAGAGTCTGGGCAGGACCAGGGGACACTGGAGCAGAGGGGGAGGTGGAGGTGGGCAGAGGTAGAAGACAGTGAAGGAGGGGTATGTGTACTGGAGAGGAAGGCTTCCAGGAGGAGGGGTGGTCAGCTGGATCTGTTCCTGAGGATGGACAGACCCCACCCCCCAGATCTGGATGAGAGAAGGTCTTGATGGAAGCCAGAGGCCAGAGGGAAGGCGCTGAGCCAAAGCAGGTAGGAAGGAGAGGCCAGAAGTCCTGCTGGTCCAATCAGAAGTTGGCTGTCAGGGAAGGAGGGCAAGGTCCAGGCTGCCTGTTATGGGACCACGAGGGGTCATTCTTCCCGGGGAGAGAGCCCTGGACTCAAACCCTGCCTCACTACTCAGCTGTGAAACACCACGGACACATCTCAGCCTCTCTGAGCCTCCATTTCCACATCCATGAAATGGGTATAATGACATCAACTGCATTTTAGGGTTGTTGTGGGGATGCTCTGAGATGCATGAAGTACCCAGTCAGTGCCTGCTACCCAGGAAAGACAATGACGGTCCAGACACAGCTTGGATTTGTTGTATGCTTGCAAAGTGCCGGGCACTCTGCTGAATACTTATGCCCATGACCCCATGTGAGTGTTCAAACAAGGTTATCATTATGATCCTCCTCTTGCTGCTGAGGGTGTCGAGGCTCAGAGAGGTTAAGTAATATGCCCAAGGTCACACAGTTGGTAAGAACCAGTGCAGGGACTTGGGCCCATGCAGCAGAGAAGTATGTCCTCGGCTCCCCAAGTCACCCAGCCTCTTGACCAGACTTAGATCCTGGGAGCCCCTCTTGTATTATGTGGGCTTGGACAAGGGCCCTCTCCAGGATGGGTGAGTCTGTCTGGCAGCCTGTGCTGACACCAGGACATGTTGCTTCGGCACAGAGAGGGTCTACTGGTGGCGTTGACCCTCGGGGGTCACTGAGGGATTCTGTGATGAAGGGAAGGCCAGGGAGTGGTGTAGAGCCCCGTAGCCAGCCAGCCAGCCAGCCAGCCAGCGTGCCCCACTTCAGCTGAGATGGGGGGAGGGGGAGCTTTGTGCCCTCCTGCGTGAGACAAGGCTCAGCCTTACACCCAGGCCACAGCCAGCTGCCAGCAGTCCCAAAAAGAGATAGGTGGTCAGTGCCTGCTCTGCGTGGCACTGATGGGGATCAGGGCAGGGAGAGGGTGCCACAGAAGTTGGGGAGGAACTAGAGAGGACACTTATGAAGAGGACAGCCATGGGATGAGAGAGAGGAGATAGGGCCCCCAAGATGGGGCAAGTGGCACTGTGGACAAAGGAGCACAAAGGGGCACAGAGGTTTGTATTCAAGATAACACACACATGACTTAAAGCCACAACAACCACAAAATAGCAGCCCCAAAGGGGTAAGAAGTGCCCAGACCACCCATCCCCCTCCACTTAGTTCCCCTGCCAGAGGGGTTCAATCCTTCACGGGTCAGCCCCTCCCTGAAATACAGGGCCCTGGAGCCGGGCTGTCTGGGTTTGAATCCTGAATCCTCCATGTACTTGCTGTGTGACTCACTCAACTTACTCAGCCTCTCTGGGCCTCAGTTTCTGCATTTAGAAAGTGGGGGTGATGATAGGACCTGCCTCTCTGGATTGCTGTGAGGATCAGGGCTTTGGAAGCCTGGCAGAGGGTGGGGCCCTCGCTTAGGGGCTCTGTGGGCCCTGGTGGTCGCTGTCACCACTGTTACTACTGGGATTCCTGTTGTATGCATGCCCAGCTCCCCTTGCAGGCCCCAAAGCTCAGCTTTTGTGGCTTCTACCCTTTTAGGCAGAGGTGAGAGGTCAGCCTGTAGGTCAGCCCAGTGACCCCAGATCTTGGGACAGGTCTTTGGTGTGGAGGGGTTTTCTGTCATCGGCTGAGCCCCAGGAATTAGCCGCTGCCTCATCCAGGGCTTACAACGTGGGTACTCGATCTGCTGCCCCTGTGCGGGGTTCTGGGACACAGGTGAGAGACAGAGCCCAGAGCCTGGCTCATGGCAAGGCTCTGTGATCTGCAGCAGTTGCAGTTATTGTAAGGAACTCAGACAAACATGGGAAATCACCAGCAAACAGTACAAGGCTGCCGCCATCCCTTCGTTCACCAGTGCCTTCAGCACACTCTTACTGGCACCTGCTGTGTATCAGGTCCTGCACAGTCACTTCACAAAGACTCACTGAGCACCTGCTGTGTGGCAGGAGGGGTGACTAGGACAGGCTTGATCTCTGCCCTCCCAGAGCTGGGAGGCCCAGGCACCCCCACTGGCGGGTGGTCGGGGTACACTAGGGCCTGGTGTGCCATCTGGCTAGTTGGCTCCAGCAGCCTGTCCCCTCTCCAGCTGTGCCAGGCGTGCTGAGCTCAGGGGGCCGGCTCTGGCTGGTGTCCCCAAGCAAGCTCTGCTACCCCCAGGTCCAGCTCCTCTGAGTGCCCCTTTCCCAGGGAAGTAGAACTCTGGGGGCGCAGGAGTACAGGGCCCTTTCCGTCACTCCCCTCCCTCCCAGTGCTTGTCACCTCCTCCCCAGCAGTGGCACTCATTGTCCCTCCTACTTCGTCCCTGTTTCACCCAGCTGCCAAAGTGCTGTGTTAGAAAGTAAACCTGATGGCATTTCTCCTCTGCTCAAACCTTCTAGTGGGTCCCCAGCACCCCCTGGGAAAGGCCACCAAGGCCCATGAGGCTCGGCTCTGGCCCCTGTCTCTACCTTCTGGGCTCCTACTCACTGCCTTTCAGCCTCACTGGCCTCTAGGCTGTTCCCTAAGCCCTCACTCGGCCCTGGTGAAATGTCACCTCCTCTGTGAGGCCTTCCCTGACTGCCTTTCCCAAATGCCCATCATTCTCCAGCCCTTTAACTTCAGAACCCTATCAGCCTCTGACACACACCGAGATTTTGTGTGTGTCCTCTTGGGCTCCACGGGGACAGGGATATTTGCCATCTTGCTAATGGCTGTGTCCCCAGCGTTTGGTGCATTCAGTAAATATTCAACAAATGCCTCAGGCCTTCTCATTCTCCTCTTTGTGCCTCAGTTTCCTCCTCTGAAAAATGGAGGATCAGGATTGTTACGGGTCCGACACGAGGGCTGGCGTGATGGGCAGGGTCCATCAAGGGCTGTCTGACCAGTCCACCAAGCAGGCCTGTCCAGTCCAGGGGCTGAGAGAGCCAGAGGAGGCTGGCAGATCAGCAGGTGGTTATGAAGACCTGGTCAAGACCCTGGCAGAAGCATTTGGACTCTTTACTGGCCAGAAGGGAAGCCCAGGCACGGCAGGGACACAGCCGTGGAAAGAAGGGAAGAAAAGCTGACTTGAAGGGAGCCCTGGGGCTGAAGAGGTATGGTTAGGTGGTCCCTTAATGGGGCCTCAGGAAGCCAGATCTCAGGCAGTGGGAGCTATTGAGTATTGCAGAGCAGGGGAACACAGGGATGGAGGCATTTAGAAGCTGAGTCAGGTCCATTGTATACAGAGTCTGGGGCACAACAGCTCAAATGCGAGCAGAAGCTGAAGAAATGAGCTGGAGAGGGCAGGGGGTCTGCAGGCCTGATTGGAACAGTCTCCACCTCCGCCCCCGTCAGCAGCTTTGTTCCCCCTAAAAGCCTCTTCATCATTCATTCATTCACTCACTCATTCATTCATTCAACACCTTGGCAAGAGCCTCCTGGAGTGCACTGGTGAGCCCCCACAGATGGGGGCTGTGGGGAGTGCAGGTCCTTTTCCTTATGTGGGGCAGAGCTCAGGCTGTCTTGTGAGGGACAGATGCTACGGGACACGGCAGTGGCAGTGGTGGCAGTGATGGTCGTGGAGGTGCTGCTGATGGTGATTGTGATGGTGCTGATGGCGATGACAACGGTGGTGGCGGTGGTGTGTCAGCTCACATTCACGGAGTGCTCAGTGGTGCCGGGCCTGCTCTGAGTGCTTCCTGCGTGTTTGCACAATGGACGCCTGCAATAGCCCTGCGAACCACTGAGCTCTTAAGCAACTGGCCCGAGGCCCCTGTGAGCAAAGGGCGGCACCCGGATGTGAGCCCAGGCAGGCCGGCTGACCAGCAGCTGCTCCCAGCTACGGCCACCTGCCACTTCAGCTGTAACCCCCCCCCCAACACACACACCAGGTCCCTCCCTTGCCTCGTGGGCCCAGCGCACAGGCAAGCGCGTGAGTCTGACTTGCCTGAGCAGGATTTGAGGTCTGGCGTCGCCGCAGCAAGCTTGGGTGATGGATTCGCGCCCTCACTCCTCTGCCTGAGAACTGTCCTCCAGGGAAGTCACCAGGAAGGCAAGGAACCATCACCCACACTGTGGCAGTTGATGTTGCCAGGGGGAGATCCCATTTTCTAAATCAGGATGCAAGAAAGGAAAGAAGGTGCTATTCTGAGCCCTGCCTCTGGCGTCTGGGATGGGAAGGGGCAGGCAGGGAGCCAGGGTCCCCTAGGTGCACAACTGCACACACCGTCCCCCTTGCTGCTTCCCTCATACGGGCCCCAGGAAGGGGCTCTCCTCCCACCCACTGCGGACTCCTGTGCCTCTGGAAAGGGCCGAGAGGCAGGATCCAGTCACCTGCACGCCAGTTCCAGCAAACCCGAGCAGATTCCGTGCCAGTGAAGGGAGGGGACCAGAGGGTGGGGGTCAGAGCATAAGGCCTGAATCTCAATGCTGCCTCTTTGTGCCCAGGGGCCCACCACTTTCTCTCCACGGGTGTCAGTTTTACTCAGTTGCACACATCCAGAGGTGGGCAAAAGTCGGTTTACAGTTGTGAGTACGCAAAACACAGTTTATTCTTGTGTTATTACTTATTCATTATTGTGTTATTCATTTGTAGTGCGACTGTGCACTGACTTCTGCTCACCCCTGTGTGTATGGAGTGGCTGTGCCATGGAGACACAGGTAAAAATCTCTGCCTCCCGAGCACGGGCAGTCTAATGGGGGCTGGCACTGCGCGAGACCTGAGGAGAGCGCCCAGCTGGCCAGAGGCTGGTGAACGCTGTGGAGAAGGGTCACAGAGTGAGCGGAACTGGAGGTGCTTGAGGCAGGTCTTGGAATTTTAAACAGGGTGTCAGAGAGGGCCTCATTGGGGAGGTGCCATTTTAAACAGAGCTCTGAAGGAGGTGCGGAGCAAGTTCTGCAGGTATTTGGTGGAAAAGCATTCCAGGCAAAGGGGGCTGTAGGTGCAAAGGCCCTGAGGCAGGAGTGCATCCGGCAGGTTTGAGGAACCGCAAGGAGGCCAGTGTCCCCACCTCCTGTATTTGGAAATCAAAAGACCACATTTTGTCCACTGAGATCTTTTTTAAAAAATATTTTAACTTATTTTTAGAGAGAGAGGAAGGGAGGGGGAAAGAGAGGGAGAGAAACATTGATGTGTGAGAGAAACATGGATTGGCTGCCTCTTGTACACCCCCAACATGGGACCTGGCCTGCAACCCGGGCAATGTGCCCTGACCAGGAATCAAACTGGTGGTGACCTTTTGGTTCACAGGCCGGGACTCAAGCCACTGAGCCACACCAGCCAGGGCTCCCCTTGAGATCTTACACCTCAGAACAAAATTCCTTCTGAGCCCTCATAGCCCATCCCAGTAGAGCTGGCCATGTGACCTGAGGCAAACCACTCTCTGCGCCTCAGTGCCCTCATCTGCAGAATGGGGACACAACGCCTGTATATTAGGTTGTAGGAGACACGCCAGGAAGTGTATGTGAGTGCCCAGCCTTGTGCCTGCCTGTAGGAGGTGCTCAGTAAATGTTTAAAACCGGAGCCTAACATTTGTAAGGCTTTGAAATGTTTTCACAACTGCTAGGAATTTATCCTATCACTTGAGTCTTCTAAAAACCCCAGGAGGAAGAGGGGTCCAGAAATAATAGCCTGACTTGCAGAGGGGGTAAACTGAGGCCTGCAGAGGGTGAGTGACTTGCCCAAGGTCACAGTGAGGCAGGGTTCATAGAGGGCTAAGGCATGGGGTCTCCTGGCTCAGGAAACCCCAGAGACTCGGGGGGAGTGGAAAGGGCCCAGAGCCTGCCCTCCCACATGAGCGCCGTGCAATAAGAGCAACCTTCAGATTTGTGGTCCCAAAGCAGGTTTTGTAAGGCATGGCTTCGTGGGACGGGAGGTCTGTTGTAAGGATGTTGAAAAGCTCAGAGGGTGGGGAAGCTCAGGCCGCAGGCAGGCAGTCTGGGGCAGGTCCCTGAGAAGAGGAAGAAGTCTGGGCTCATGTGATTGTCCACTCGGCCTGTCTGTCCATCCAGTGTCTGGCCTTGCTGAGCAGGTCAGTCTGGGCCTCCAGACTGCCCAGCCCCTAGTGCCTGTCATCCAGATGACTGTCCCAATTAGCCTGCAAGGCTCAGGACAGCCCTGCGGGTGAGGGGCATTACAAATAAGGAAGCTGAGCCTCAGAGAGGAGCATGCCCAGCTGACGTGGGGGAGTCAGGATGTGGATACGGGCCTGCCTGACCCAGCCCCAGCACTGGCCATTCCTCTTGGGGAGCTAGTCCCTAGCTCAGCCAGGGGCCAGCAGGCGGGCTTTGTGCAGGGGACCCCCTTCCTCCCTTGGCCCACCTTCCTGACCACCGTCTGGCCTCCTAATCCCACCAGTCTCTGCTCCTTAGTTGCTGCAGCCTCGGCCCTCATCCCATGGGGCCCAGCACCACAGGCTCTGGTCCCGCCCTACATCAGCCTGCTGCAGGCACAAGCAGAAGTCAGGGAGCCCAGCCTCATTCAGTGCCTTTGACCCTAGACGGCCTTTCCCCAGTGTCCACACAACTCAGGGGCTTCTTGGCTCATTTTCTAGGTGAAGAAACTGAGGCACAAACAGGAAAGGTCAGGTCTTGAAGCACACAGGACATGAGAGAGAGCTGAGCGGGATTCCAGAGCCCATGCTTTTTCTGTGATGTAGCCTCGTGCCCTCCGTTTCTTCAGCTGCGGTACAGGAGAATGCAACTGGATGGGCCCGATTTGGAGCGCAATGGAAACAGCACAGACTCGGCAGTGAGATGGGCTGAGTTCAAATCCTAGCTCCTTCACTTCCGGGCGGGGTGGCCTGGGGCAGTCAGTTCATCTCCCCGTGCCTCCGTTTTCTCGCGCGTGAGTGGGGCTGAAAGCATTGTCACCCCTGGAGCTGCTGTGAGACTAGGTGAGCAGCAGTGCAGAGCGCCCAGAGAACGGTGCAACACAGGCGTGGTCATTAGCTTTGAAGTCGCTGAGGTTCCTTTCCACCCCTCCCTGCTGTGCTCGGGAGGATGGCAGGAGACATTTTCATGCGCTCTTTTGCTCTTCCTGGGGTGTGGCCCAGTGACTCAGACAGAATGGGGACTGTGTGTGGATGTGTCCTGTGGATGGAGAGACGTCTAGGGAGTCTGTCGTGGTGGGCGGCACGAGGCAGGTAGTTCTGTGACGTGGACGTGAGACTGCACCGGGCAGCAAAGGGCGCCTTTGTCCCCTTTGTCTTCTCTCGTGCAAATTAGCAATTACCTTTTCTGCTCCTGCAAGCTCGGCCTTTCCTGGGAGAATTGCTCCAAAGCAGCCACTGAGCAAGCCCAGCCGCCTGGCTAATTAGCGGGTATCCACCGGGGACAGGCACAGGGCCTGGTGGCCAAAATTGGGGCTACAGATGCCTGCCGCTGGTGCCAGCTCAGCTGGGAGACTAGGCAGTGTTCTGGGCTCCAGGACCTCATGGCTTTTCCGTTGTGGGGTTCAGATACTGGCTATGTGGCTTTTTAGCTGCGGGACCTTGGGTAAGTTGCTTTCTCTCTCTGGGCGAGTTTCCTCATCTTTAACTTCAAGACTGTGTGGGTTTGGAGCCTGGCACCTAAACGGTGTCCGTTATCAGCAGGTAGTGTTACTACCCCTGTTATTGTCACTGCAGCCACTGCCTGTGCCGGCTCAGGTGGGAGAATGCAAGAAATGCAAGCCCAGGTACAACCCTTGGGGACCCTGTACCTTAGCATCACAGGCAGCAGTGCCTAGCAAGGCCTCAGTCCCTTAGGCAAGAGAGAGGCTTAATCTCTCTGAGCCTAACCTTCCTTTTGCTTCCCTAAGGATGGAATAATCCAGACTCTGTGTAGTCCTGTGCCTAGGACAGGGCCTGATCTGGAGTAAGTGCTAATGAAGGTGGAGCTCCTGCTGCCCCTCTTCCTCCACCCCTCCCCTGCCCCCCCCCCCCCCCCCCCCCCCCCCCCCCCCCCCCCCCCCCCCCCCCCCGCCATCTCTCCCCAGGCCTCAGGAGCACACAAGAGGGAGGCAGCAGGAACTCCTGCAGGAAAAGCGGGTTGAAAGGCTACCTGTGGCCTCAGGTGGTCAGGAAAAGGCTCCAGAGGAGGGAGGGTCTGAACTGGGTTCAGCAGGACCTGGTAGAGGGCAGTGTGGGAGGGGGGTCCTGTGTGAGAAGAGGAGAGGAGCATAAATGGATAATCTGCTCAGAGGCCATGAGGCTATGGGGCTGGTGACCCAGGACAAAGGCTGCAGCCAGGCAGCTATGGCACATTAAGGTGAGGCAGAGATTCAGGAGACAGGGTCTGGATGCCAGGCCAGGTGCATTCTTCACTTGGCCTGGGACCCCTGGGAGATCTTCCAGGGCTGGCAGCGGTGGGGCTTGGGGGTGAACAGAGCTTCTGAGCATAGGAGAAGGGGTCCCTGGCTTGTCCTGGAGACTGGTGGGAGAAGATGGTTTTCTGGAAGAGTGAACCTGCAGGCCCAGAGTCTGTCAGGAGCTCGGCCGTGCTGGGCACCCAGGCAGAGTGGACAGCCTTGCGGAGGCACAAAGCGTGGGCCAGAGCTTGGTGAGCAGGGCCACATCACAGAGGCCTCTAATGCCTGCAAATGAGCCTGGATTTCATCTAGGTACTGGGGAGCCAAGGAAGGTTCGGGGCAGGCAGCATTAAGATCTGATTTTCAAAGTTAAAAGTGCGGCTCCATGAGTTGGGGAGGTTGAGAAACCTGACAGGGGCGGAAGTCAGCCTGGCATCCTGCCCTCCCAGGTGACTGACCCGGGTGAACCCTATACCTCTTGCAGCCCCAGCTTCTGCGTGTGTCCAGCAAGTGGGCTGTAGACCTCCTGCCTCCCTGAGTGCTTGGGGGCTAGAATGAAACCACCCTTAGGAAACACTTGGGGTAGGGTGTCCTGAGGCCTCTCAGTGAAAAAGCACCCATGATCTTCCGTTAAGCTCTCATTGCATGCTGGGTGTTTTATAGGGATTCTATCTGTTCATCCCCATACCCACACCCGCACCTTTAGGCAGGTACTTACTCCCCTTTGGCTGGGGAGGAAACCGGGGCACAGAGAAGAGACATGATTTGCCCAAGGGGCAGAGCTGGGACTTGAACCCAGGCTGGCCGGGCCCCAGGTTCCTTGCTGTTGGCCCCTCCACATCCCCGTCCCCAAGCCGGGTGGCCCAGGCTGGGGCGTGGCCCTGTCCCCAGCCAGTTCCCCAGGGCCTAGTTAATCCCCTCACAGGGCCCACCATCACACGAGCCAATTAGTGCCTGCTGTGCAAGGGGCACCACACCTGGCCCCCTGCCCTGGGCCCCCCAGGGGCCCCACCGTGCCCAGACATCTTTGGCACTACCCTCAGCGCTGGAAGCTGATGCTGTCCGTACTGCGCCATTAAGAAAAAGGACTAAGTCTGATTTTTTTTTGTCAGAGATTCTGGGAGAAATAAAGGCAGTGAGAGAAGCATCCCAGTGGCAGGATTTTTCTAAGCCTTGGCGGGGCCGCCCGTGGAGCCCTGGCTCCCCAGCCACAGGCTCCCTGTCTCTCCTACATCTGCGTCTCTCTTCCCCGCCGGGGGCCGTGGACCCACTGTGGGCCCCTGTGATGGGGGCTGCTGGTCGTGTTGGCTGCAGCCTCTCACCTGCGTGCGGGGTCTGCCTCCAGTGAGAAAGGAGGAGGAGGAAAAAAGGTCCTTGAGATGGTGACAAAGGTCTGAGTGTGGGCTGCCAGAGCAGCCTGTTTCCAGGCAACTGCTCTACCCCAGGCTCCCTGCGGCGGCGGGCACATCCGTCATGCCGCTGCTTGGCTCAGTGAGGGAGCTCGGGTGCCCCAGCAGCCCGGGCACACAGCCCAGGTCCCCCAAGCTCCAGCCCTGCTATGGACACGGGGCCCCTTCAGCAGGGGCTTCAGGGGAAAACACAGCGTTGTCATGGCTACTGCCTGCCAAGCACCTACTGGGTGCCCAGCCACAGGCCTGGTACACACAGGGCAGAGTTCTCATTTATAAGCCAGCCTGTCCGTCTGTCCATCCATCTATCCAGCCATCCATTTATCTATCCCATCAGGATAGAATGGTAGCTGAGTGTGCCCGCTCTGATGGCTGGGTTGAAATGGGCTGAAATCCCACTCCGCCACAGACTCACTGTTTGGTCTGGTCAAGTTACTTTACCTCGCAGGGCCTCAGTGTCCTCATCTGCACAATGGGCTAGTAGTTCTTACCTCACAAGGTTCTTCTGAGGATTAAATGACTTAGCACAGACAATGTCCTAGGCACCGTGCCTGGCACCTACTAAATGCTCAATAAGTGTTCGCTGCTCTTCCTATTTTTCTCATTAATGAAGTATCTGTGAAGAGAGGCCGTGGGGAGCATTTGGTGTGTTACAATCAGAGAGACCCAGGTGGGGCTCATGTTTGCCCTTCTCCCAACTGTCCGACTTTAGACAAGTCACTTGGCCTCTCTGAACCTCGGTTTCCTCTTGGCTAAATTGGGGAAATAATGAACAGGTACCTCAGTATCTGCTCTCTCCTGTATGAGTTCGAAGGCCCGTTTCTCCTGGGGAAGGTCAGCGCTGCTCAGTGCCCGGGTCCCCCCGCCGCCCCACCCCCCACCCCACCGCCACCAACGACAGCACTCAGTACCCAGAGTGGTCATTATTCAGCAGCGCTTGATTGGCACCTGCTGGGTTCCAGTGTGGGGGCAACCCTCGCCAGCCCCCGCCCACCTGACTTCTGGGCTGCTCAGCCCTGCAGGACTGCCTTGCTCTTTCTAATTGCTTCATCCTCTGCCCTTGGGGCTGCCTGGCTGTGTCCCTCGTTCTTTCATCCACCTTTTTGAAAACAACCTCTGCTAGTTCCCCCAACACAGGCCCTGGAGGGAGAGGAGGAGGCAGCCCGGGTACCAGAGGGATGGGCACCGCTGCCTGCCTTTGTCTGGGCTGCCCAGCAGCAGAGGCTCAGTCCCCTGGGGCAGGCCACGTTGCCCGGCCTGCTGGTGGTTCGGGGAAGGCCATGTGGGCAGCAGGGCCTGGGCAGGGCCGGGCTGACAGCGTCTCACCGAGACGGGCTGGCCCCCTTGGGTGGGAGGGACATCCAAGCCTTGGAGGTGAGTGGGATCATCCCGGGACTTCCTATGGCAGCTGGGTTGGGGGTGGCTGTGTCCTCCTGGGGCCCAGTACAGACAAGTCTCAGCATCTACAATGTGCCAGGAATAGTAGTAGCTGCTGGGCCCTCAGAACAAGGCCATGTACTCCAGTCCTGAAGCTTGACAGCCTGGGTTCAATCCCTGCTCCTCTGTTGGACAACTGTGTGGCCCAAGCAAATTCTCATACCTTTCTGGGCCTCCATTAGCTGGTCTAAAAAAGAAACATAGTAGTCCTACCTCAAGTGTTTAGAGCAGTGCCGGCACCCGCTAGGTGTTGCTGCTATTGTTGCTGGCTCTGCCCTTCAGAGGAAGGGGCTGCCCATTTGTTGAACTCCTACTGTGTGTGAGGTCTGCTAGAGAGACGATTCATTTTAATAAACATGTACTGAGCACCTATACTCCATGCGAGTGTCTGGGCTGGGTATTAGGAATACCCAAATGAAAGACTTGGGAGAAAGGGTGTGGGGGAGAGAAGGAAGAAGAAGGGGGAGGAAGTGATACATGAGGTCCTACTGTGTGCCAGGCTCTTTGCTGAGCACTGGGAATCCAGACAGGTGAAAAGTGGCCCCTGTCCTCATGGTGGGGAAGGGCACAGAAATCTGGAAACCATTAGTTATGACCCAGGATAATCAGTGCTGTGACTAGGGGGACCAAGGGGAGTGGCCAACCCAGCCTTTGAAGTCAGGGAAGGCTTCCTGGAAGAGGTGACCTGGAATCTTGACATTGTAGTCCAACTTATCAAGTCTCTGCTGTAATAGCTCTGTCATGTTGTGGTTTGGGCTTGGTTTAAACATGTCCAGGGACAAGGGACTCACTACCCAAGGAGGAATATAGTTTTTCCATTTGCAATCAGCTGCCCTTCCCTTGGACCTGTTCACTGCTCTGCTCCCCCTCTGGTTCAGGCTGCAGCGGCTTCTCTATCAGTCTCCTGTTCCCTTTTATCCCTCCAGTCCATCCTTCACCCAGCAGCCAGAGCAATCTTCTGAAACATAAATCAGGCAACATCAGTTCCTAGCCTAAAACCCTTCAGTGGCTCCCCAGGGGCTCTTAGGACAAAGACCAGACTCCACACCACAGCCTACAAGGTCCGGCCAGGCCCAGCACAGATGACCCTCCGGCCTCCCTGGGCTGCAGACAGAGCCACGTCCAGGCCAGAGGCTGCACCTGCCCATGCAGCCTGTTGAGGGTGGATTTAGTACAGACCCCACCCCTGGACTGTGGCTGTCAGGGGACAAGGGGTGCAGGGTGAGGGGGTGGTGACGTGCCTGGCCTGGCCGTGCCATCTAGGCACGTAGTCCCTTGCCACCTCCATGCCTCAGTTCCCCCATCAGTAAAGCAAGGGCCCTGGCCACCCGGGTGATGCCCTCGATGATCTCATTCAGAGTGCTGGGCCCCCAGGGCTTTCACGACCTCCCACCCAGGGCTCCTGTGATGGACCGTTGCACGTCTTCCCCACATCTGATCCAAAGACGAAACCAACAAATTAGGGTTCGGCGGTGATGTGGGCTTCAGTAGCTCTCTCGATCCTGCGGAGACACTGAGGCCCGTGAAATGAAAGAGCCCGACTGAGCTCACGCTGCGTTAGCCCAGCCCCTTGGCCAGTTGTCATTTATCTGCAGAGGACAGAAGGGTCGTGCACACTCCCTCCCCACCCCGAATCCTGGGTTCAGCTGTTTTTAATTTTGGTTTAATACATGGTGCTTTCACATGATTCGCAATTTGAAAGTTTAAAAGTCATGGTAAAAATCCCCTCCCCATTCCCTTTCTTTCGCCCAGATGCTCAGTTCCCCTCTCAGGAGGCACCATGGTGACCAGCTTCTGTCTGTCTTTTCCAACACATCTGATGCACATGGAGGCAAATGTACAGGGCCTGTTTTTAGAGCTAGAAAGAACTGGTTGGCGTCCAGGTTTGCCTCCTGTCCACCGTTAAGGGCTTGCCAGAGCTTAGCAGAAGTTGGTAGGGTGTAGAGCCCTACGTCCCCCTGCCCAAGCACTAGGCATACCCAAAGGGGGAGACTCGGAGAACTGCCGGGTTGCCCCTGACTTCCCTGCAGAGAGGCTGAGGATCCAAATGTGCCTCTGTGGAAATGGAAAGTGGAGACCAAGGAGATGCCGAGAACATTCTGCGTAGCTACCCCAAGCACCTCCAGCACTACCCACAAAGCAAGTGGTGAGGAGAGTTGGTGCTGTGACTCAGCAGATGGGGCTGCAGGGGACCAGCCCATCCATGGGGACAGGAGGGGGAGGGAGAAGGTTGGACCCTGTTTTATGGGATAGGCTGAGTGAGTGGACCCTACTTCATGTGATAGACAGGCTCTATTTCAGTGGCTTCACCCTCAACATTGACATTAATGAATGAATGTTAACCTTGACCTTGTTCCATTTAACCCTCACCACATCCCCACCAGGTAGACACCATTGACCCCATGTCACAGTTGAAGAAGGACAGCCAGACAGATGGAGTCTCTTGCCTAAGATCACATGGCTGGATTTGACTCAGGTCTGCCTGATTCCTAGGATTCCTTGCCTGCCCTGCTTCGGGAGTTTGATCGATAGCACAGAACCCAGCTCCGGGGAGCAGGGTGGCCGTGTGGTCAGCGGCTCAGACTTCAGGGTTTCCAGTTCCGGCCCTGCTATTTACCAGCTGTGTGGCCTTGGGCAGGTCATGTTCTCTCTGTGTCCCCTTTGCTGTGCCTGAGGTCAGCTCCTGTCACTCCCTTCTCAGTCCAGATCGGACGTGCTGGGTGGGGTAAATGGAGGGGTAGGGCAGCTTCCCCAGGGCTGACGACACTTACGTAGGCAGATGCCACAGCTGAGGTCCCAAGGGATGGGACCTGGCCCAGAGCCAAGATTCAGAGATACACTAGCCTCTGCTTGGCTGTGTGACTTTGGGCCACTCTTTTTCCCTTTATAAGCCGGAGCTTCACCTCTCGAGGCTCCCGGAGGTGAGCTTTTCAGGGAGGGAAGCTTTGGGATGTAGCCCCAGGGAGGTGGCAGGATGGGGGCAGGGCTGCAAGCGGGTGGGCAGGAATAACAGGGTGGAAGGAGGCCCAGGGACAGGGAGCAGAGGGTGAGGCACCTTTTCTTCTGCTGACTCGGGAAGTGAATCTTACATTTTTTCAGCAAGGGTTTGATTTAAAGTTGCTGGGCAAACCAGACCCTGACAGAGCTGAAGCCCCTCAGAAAGAAATATTTGCTTCCAAAGAGGAATAAACTTTGAAAGCCTCACAAGCCTTGGATTTGCTGTTTCATGACCAGGAAAAAGGAGGCTCGAAGGAAGGCAAGGAGCTCCCCAAGGCCATAGGCCTTTGCTTGTCCTTTACTCTTTTGCCACCTCGCTCAGGACGTGTTTGTTGAGCACCTACTATGTGCAGGCACTGTGCAAGGCCCCGGCGGAGACCTCACCATGCTCACGGTCAACCAGGGGAGTGGCTGTTCACCAGTCACGCAGGTAAACGGAGTATTGCCACCGTGAGAGTCACCACGAAGGACATGGTGCTCACCAGGGTCAGTGCCTGACCTGGGTGTGGGGGTCACAGGGGGCCTCTCTGAGACAAATCTGTTTGTTTGTTAGGGCTGCCATAGCAAAGGACCACCGCCCGGGGGGCTTGTGAGGTCTCCACCCTGGGTTTCCGATGGCTGCTTTCTCCCTGGGTCTTCACATGGTCTGCCCTCTTTGTGTCTCCCTGTCCGAATCATTACTCCTCTTATAAGTCATAGGGGATTGGGGCCCATCTGTATGACCTCATTTAACGTTAGTTACCTCTTTAAGGACCTGATCTTCAAGTACAGTGACATTCGGGGGTGCAGGGATTAGGACTTCAGCACAGGAATTTGCAGGTGTGGGGAAACACACAGCTTAGCCCATGACAGGAAGTAACGCTTGAGCCGAGGTGTAAAGGTCAAGTAGAAGTTCACCTAGTTGTGGGGAAGAAAGGGTGTTTCGGGCAGAGGGTATAGCACGGGCAAGGGCCAGTGGCAGGAGGAAGATACGGTACAGACCGAGAGCAGCCAGTGTGGCTAGAGTGCAGGGAGGGTGTGGAAGGGGTCCAAGATGAGGCCCAGGAGATCGCACCCCTGCGAGGCCGCTTCATTGCCATGTGACTGCATCTCTTTCCAATCATGCCATTTCTCACCGGTGAAATGGGAATAACCAAACCAGCCGTGTGGGGCTGGGGACCTGGAATGAGGTTCCAGGGCTGAAAATGTCTTGCCGTGTTCCAGCCCCTCCTAGGCACTCAAGACAAGTTGTCCCTTTTCCCTTCCCTTCCTGGACTACCTTTAGTCTCATTTAGAATCGCCCCCTTGCCCCCTGCCTTGATTTGTATGACCCAGCTTGAAACTCTGATTGATCTACAGGGCTGAGAACCCTCTGCAAACAGCGTTATGAACTGGAGGGGCCATCTGGGCCTCCTGGGAGACAAGGAGAAAAGGACATTTCCTGGGGAGGTGCGTGGGAAAGCGTGCCTGACTTACGAGCTCCATGGTTCCAGGCGTGGATTCTCAATAAGAAGTCTGAGCCTCCTGTGATATTTGGAAGGAAAAGCTCCACCCTCCCCCATTACAGCATTGCCCTTTATTGCAAAGTAAATGGATCGCCAGCGACAGGGGCCTCCTTCTCTTGGGGATGTTTGCCAGGTCTCTCTGCCCACGAGCCACTGCCTTTCCTGGGCTCTGTAGCCTGTGCTTTCCCTTTTTTTTTTTTTTAAATTTAAATAAATGGTTCATTTCAGAACAATTTTAGATTTACAAAAAAGTTACAAAGCTATCCCAGCAAGTTCTTGTAGATACCTTGCCCAGTTTTCCCCAGGTTAACATTTGACATTATTATGATGACTCTGTCACAACTAAGGAACTAACACGGTTATATCACTATTAATTCACCCTGTTTTCAGATTCCGCATGTTTTTCCTTAATATTCATTTTCTGCTCCGGGATCCAAATCAAGATAGCACATCACAGCCCTGGCTGGTGTGGCTCAGTGGGTTGGGTGTCGTCCTGCAAACCGAAAGGTCGTGGGTTTGATTCCCGGTCCCGGCACAGGCCTGGGTCCCTGACTGGGGTGCATACAAGAGGCAACCTGTTGATGTTTCTCACATTGATGTTTCTCTCCCTCTCTTTCTCCCACCCTTTCCCTCCCTCTGGAATTAATACAAGAAAAAAAAAGTTACCACATTACGTTTAGTTACCGTGTCTCCTTAACCTCCTCTGGTCTGTGATAGTTTCTTAGGACGCAATTTATTTTGACAACATTTTTTGAACACCTATAATGGGCATTGTTCTTGGTACTGGAGAAAGCAACCGAGTACCGCCTTTCATGGAGCCCACATTTGGGTGCGGGGAGACAGACCACAAACACGCAAATGTAAATATTAACTATGTCAGATGTTATACAAAAAAATACAGCAGGATAGACCATAGGGCTGGGCACTCCTATTTGAGATAGAGAGGTCTGGGAAGGCCTCCTTATGAGGAGATGGAACAGAGGTGTGTAGAAGGTGAGGAGCCTTCACGTGGATATCTGGTGGGAGAACATTCCAGACAAAGAGCAGAACAAGTGTAATACAGAGGCCCTGAGGGCGGTAAGTGCCTGGTAAGTCTGAAGAACAGCAAGGAGGCCAGTGGGATGGAGCCCAGGGTGTGGGGGTGGGGTGGGAAGCGAAAGCAGATCTGCATGGGGGATCTACTGGAGGGTGGAAGTTGGGAGTGGTCAGCCAGGTGAGCCAGGCACAAGGGGATGGCAGCCTGGGCCAGAACAGGGCTCGTGGAGGGTGAGAAAGGGGCAGACTCTAGGCCTGTCTTGAAGGAAGAGCCACAGGATTCGCTGGTGGGGACAGGGTTGGTACTGAGACCTTCTGGCTGGGCTCGTGTGAGGAGTGAAAGAGCGGATGGGTGCTCGCAAGGCTTGGAAAACTGCGCAGCTGGGTTTCTCTCCGATCTCTCCTGTTCAGAGCCACCTAGCCCAGCGTATCCTCTGGCTGAGGGCCAGCAATAAACCACAGGTTTATTTTTTTTTAAGTGTAACACTTTGAAAAGGTAATAGAATCTCATTATTATTAAAAAAAAAATTCATCGATTACCGATGCATAGTGGGAAAAAGTCTCCCTTTTAGCCCTGCCCCTCAGCCACCCAGTTCAACTTATTTCTTGGGTATCCTTCCAGGGGTATTGGATACATACGTATACGAGCACATATGCACATATATTTGGGGACTTTGTGTCTATTTTTACTCAAAATATGTTCTATGCTGTTCTGTAGTTGCTGTTTTTCTTATAATGGCTTTATTGAGATATAATTCACATACTACACAATTCACCCATTTAAAATACAATTCAGCCCTGGCTGCTATGGCTCAGTGGATTGATCACCAGCCTATGAACCAAAGGGTTGCCAGTTCAATTCCCAGTCAGGGCACAGGCCTGGATTGCAGGCCAGGTCCCCAGTAGGGGGCGCGCAAGAGGCAACCACCCATGGATGTTTCTCTTCCTCTCTTTCTCCCTCCCTTCTCCTCTGTTTAAAAATAAATAAGTAAAATCTTTTAAAAAATAAAATAAAATTCAGTGGATTTTAGTATATTCACAGTTGTGCAACCATCACCACGACCATGTTCATCACCCAAAAAAGAAACTCCATACCCATTAGGAGTCATTCCCCATTTCCTGCTGACCCCCACCCACCCCGCCCCACGCCACTCTAGGCAACCACCAATTGCTTCTTTCTCTGTAGGATGCGCAACAGAAAATGGACATGTCCTGGAAATGGAATCTTACAACAAGTGTGTGGTCTTTGTGCCTGACTACTTTTGCTTAATGTAATGTTTTCAAGGTTTGTCTGTATTGTAGCATGCCTTTCTTTCCTTTTTATTCCCAGATAATATTCCATTGTATAGATATACCATATTTTATTTCTCTCTTCAACAGTTGATGGATATTTGGGTTGTTCCTACATTTTGGCTATTATGAGTAATGCTGCTTTGAACAGTCATGTACTAGTTTTGGGGTGCGTGTCTTGGTGTTTTTTCTTCTCTGCTACCTAGGACTAGAATTCTAGGACATATAGTAACCCTGTTTAACCTTTAGAGGAACTGCCAGGGTGTTTTCTGAAGTGGTTATACCATTTACAATCCTACCAGCAGTGGACAAGGCTTCTGATCTTCCCACATCTTTGCCAACACTTATTATTACCTGTCTTTTGATTAGAGCCTGGTGGGTGTGAAGTGGTATCTCCTGTGGTTTGGATTTGCATTTTCCTGATGGCTAATGATATTGAGCATCTTTTCATATGCTTATTAGCCATTTGTATACCATCTTTTTAGAAATGTCTATTCAGATCCTTTTATTATTTTTTAATTGTTATTTATTCTTCTATTATTTATAAGGGCTCTTTATTATTCTAGATACAAGTACCTTATGAGATGTATGATTTGCAGGTATTTTCTTCCAGTCTGTCAGTTGTATTTTCATTTTTTTGATGGTGTCCATTGGAGCACAAAAGTTCTTAATTTTGATGAAGTCCAATTTCTGTTTTTTTCTGTTGCTCATACTTTTGGTGTCATATCTAAGAAACTGTTGCTTAATCCAAGGTCATGAAGACTTATCCTTATGTTTTCTTCTAAGCATTTTTTAGTTTTAGCTCTTATACCCGACAGGTTGTTTCTCCATTAAATAGTAAATGTATCAGTAAGTCTACCCACTGTCAGTGCAGAAGTATGTCAGCACATAAAGAACTTCCTCATTTCCACAGCTGCGTGGTAATTCCATCTTACAGATGCACCGTATTTTTTAATTTTAAAAAAGGACTTTATTATTTTTAACCCTGGCTGGTGTAGTTCAGTGGACTGAGCGTGGTCCTGTGAACCAAAGGGTCACCGGTTCAATTCCCAGTCAGGGCACGTGCCTGGGTTGTGGGCCACGTCCCCAGTTGGGGGATTGTGAGAGGCAACCACACATTGATGTTTCTCTCCCTCTCTTTCGCCTTTCTCTCTCTAAAAGTAAATAAATAAAATCTTAAAAAAATAAAGACTATTATTTTGAGAGAGAGGGGAAGAGAGGGAAAGAAACATCATTGTGAGAGAGAAACATCAATTGGTCGCCTCTCATACGCATCCTGTCCAGGGACTGAACCCGAAACCCAGGCATGTGCTCTGACCAAGAATCAAACCAGCGACCTTTCTCTTCGAGGGATGAAGCCCAACTAACCGAGCCACGTCAGTCAGGGCTGGATGTACCCTGATTTATTTACCTAGTCCCCTGTTGATGGACACTTACGTTGCTTCCAGTATTTCAGTCTCATAACAAGACTTCAGTAAACATTCTTGAACATAGATGGCCATTTCATATACATGTGAAGGAATACCAGGGAGTAGAATTGCTGGGTCTGAGAAAATATGCTTTTGGTCTTTAATAGACAATGTCAGATTGCCCTCCGCTCTGGCATCGACGTCTAGAATATCAACCGTTAATTAATAACCAGGGTTGCTGTATATTAAAGGCTCACTGTGTATTGGCACTGCTCTTCCCCGCACAGTGACCCTGAAGGTCAGAGTTAAAATCTCCCCCTCAGGTTGTATGGTTTGTCTGGCTCTGGACCCTAATGACTGCCCTCATCCTGCCTAGCTCCTGTGCCTTTGGAGCAACTACAGAAAGGATGTAAACTCAGCACGTGATGCCTGGGAAATCTCTTTCTAGGACCACACTTAATCCGAGGGCAGAGGCTGCTCGTGCACTACGGAATCTTGAAGGAGCACCTGTCGTATGCTTGGCACCTTGAGAGGAGTGAAGAGTGGTCCTCAGGCTGTGCCCACCTAGTGAGGTGGCTAAAACTCAAAGACCAACTCGAGGGTTTGGAGGTCTAGCTTTGGGTCAATCCTGATTTCGTCCCTTGTCATTTCGGGCAACTCACTTCCTTTCTTGGTGCCTCAGTTTTCTCATCTATAAAATGGCATTGCTAATAGTACCTACTGGCACATCTCGACACATCAGCGATGACCTTGTTGACAAAGTGCTATAGGAAATTGAAGGCGAGAAATATGGCTGAGGGTCAGGGAAGGTTTGTGGAAGGGGGCAGGAGGGGTGGGGGGGGAGGGTGAAAGTTAGAGGGGGCATGACTCAGAAGGCAGGGGATGGCATTCTAGGCAGAGGGAACAGAGGCTAATGGGGTGGAGAAACAGCTAGGGCCGTTTGAGAGTCTGGTTTGCACTGAGGCCCAAGGGAGGAAGAGATGCTGCTGTAGTCACTTCCAGGGGCTTGAGTCCAGAGAGGGTTACCTGGGTATTATCTGACGAGCAGTAGGGAGGGAGCCATGGAAGGACTGTTGAGCTGGCAGCCCCACCCAGCATACTCCCATCTGCAACTTGGGCTTCCTCCTTGAAGCAGGCTTCTTCAAACCTCACTTCTTCTTGAAGGGCTGCCTGGAACAGTTTTTAAGAATCAGAGTTCTGGCTCTGGCTGGTATGGCTCATTTGGTTGGAGTGTTGTCCCGTAGCCTAAGGGTTGTGGGTTCGATCCCCGGTCCAGGTGTGTACGAGAGGCAGCTGATCGACATTTCTCTCTCACATCAATGTTTCTCTCTCTCCCTTCATCTCTCTAAAAGCAATGAAAAAGTGTCCTCAGGTGAGGACTAAAAAAATAGAAAGAATGAGTTCTGGGGCCAGGCTGGCTGGGTTGGTCTCTGGCTTAGGCATTTCTGAGCTATGTGACTGTGGTCATGTCACTTAACTTCTCTGGGTCTCAGTGTTCTCAATCATAAAAGGGAATTGGGTCCCTATTTCCTGGGGTTATAGTGAAGATTAAATGAGTGAATATATGTAATGCGCTTAGACCAGTCCCTGACACATAGTGTTCAATAAATGTTACTTGTTACAGAGAAGGAAGGCAAGGCATTCGGTTACTCTTTCTCAGATGGGAAAATCAAGGCCCTCTGAAAGTGAGTGAATGCCCAGGGTCCCTTTGGAGGGACTGGATGGCTTGTTTGTGCATTCATTCATTCATTCATTCATTCATTCATTCATTCAGCAACTGTTTCCCAAGAAATCTTCTTTCTAGATATTGGGAATCCAGTCAATGGTGAACAAGACAAGTTTCCACCCCAGGGAGTTCCTCCCCCTCCCCCCATGTTGTTAAAAGTCCTAACAGTCATTGCCTCAGACACACACACTCTCTTCCCATGTACCACCTGTGTCCTACCCAGGCCAGACGGCAATTAGAATTTTAACATGAAGTATCTTGTGGTCCTCTGTCCCGCCCTTTCTACAGATGAAGACACTGAGACCCAGGGAGGAAGGGTGGGAACCAGGCTCCAGGGCTCCCATGGCCAGCACCCACCTCTACCTGGTACCCTGCAGATCCTGGGCGGGAAGGTCAGAGTGGGGAAGTGGCAGAATGCAGTCAGGTTCTGGATATAGTTTAAAGGTGGAGTCATCAGGGTTTGCTGCTGGGTGGGATGGGCGAGGAGGGATGTGAAAGAAAGAGGAAGTAATCCAGGAGCCATTTGCCCAGGTGTTTGACCTGAGCATGAGGAGGTGGAGAGGGCTTCTGGCGGTGGATATTCAGTGGTGATGCCTGAGTGGTGGGCGGGGGGTGGCCCACACACTTGTGGGATAAATAAGTGGATGCCTTTCCCTGGCCCTCTGACACATACTTTCAGATATGTCTATATGAATGGAGGAGAGGAGGGTATGTGACCGGCTGTAGGTGTGACCTTGGGGACCATTACATGGCGAGATTCAAGGACTGGGCCCGGGGGCGGGCAACATCAGGAAGGTCCAGCCAAAGTTCAGGTTTTCTTCCATGGAATTTCCCAATTTTTAAATATTAGCAATAAATTCAAAATTGTAATAAACCTCTGCTTACCCCTCAAAATACATCCATAAGTCTTTTTGGCCTATGGCCTGGTTAGGACCTCTGGTGCAAGGGTCTGGAGGCAGACTTCCTGGGGAGCCTGGCTCTCACCTGCAGCTGGGTACCCGTCGGCGAGTGGCTCTCGGAGCCTTGGTTTCTCCATCTGTAAAATGGAAATGTTCATAGTACCCACCTTCCGGGCTCATCCTAAGGGTTCTATAGCTGATAGTTGTGATGAAACACTATTTATGGGGGATTGTGTCAGTGACCAAGACAGATGGTTCCAAAGGGGAAAGAGCACCAGGCTTTGAGTTTGCCAAGTGTGGGATCCCTTCTCTGTCTTGATAAGCTCTGGGACCTAGGACTAAATTGTAGACCTCTCTCAGGGGGAAGTTTGTTGCTCTTGGAGTTGGGCAATGGTCGGGATGCTGTGGAGGCCTCCGAGTCCCCACAACCACTCTCTCTCCCTGCCTCCCCCCCTCCAGCCTTGCCCACCTGCCACCTGCAACCCTGCAACCCTGTAGCCAGAATGAACTTTTGAAAGCACAAATCCCAGCATGGTCTTTCTTTGCCTTGAGAAAAATGGTGTTGGCTTCCCGCTGCCTTCAAGAAAATGCCCAAGGGCCTCAGCCTGGTGTGGGGAGGTGGGAGGCGGCCCTCATCTCTGTCTGTCATATCCCTCCACCAGCCCTGCTTAGAACCAGCTGCACATGGCCCCTCATCAGGCTGAGAGTGCCCGTGGTCCTCTGCTCGCCTGTCATCCATCTAACACACAACAGGCATCTGCTGTTTCTCTAACCCAGATACCCAACCTCCCCATGGTGACTCGGCCCCTTGCCCATGGTCTTCCTGAGTTCCCTCTTATCCCTTCCTTTTTGCAGCCCATTTTCCACAAGCAGCCAGAGGGACCCTTAGGAAATTAATTTGAATAGTGTCACCCACGTGCTTAAATCCCTCCATAGCTGTTCATTTCACTGGGAGTAAAGCCATAACCCCCTCCCATTTCTCCAGCCATACTCTGCCCAAGATACCACTGCCTGGCCTGCTCGCCTGAGGACCTTTGCACATGTTGTTTCCCTTCCTAGATCCTTTCAACATGCTCTTTCAGGAGGGTTTCCTTGGCCACCTGCCCAAAGGTACAAATCACTTGGGAAGTATGGCCCCAGGGTCTGCCTGTGACTCTGTAGCAGCAGTGCCTGGCAGTGATATCCACCTTGACCTTGGTTAAAAAGCCACTCATCCTTCAAAGCCCAGGCAAAAATGTCACCTACTCTGAAGCCTTCTTTCCTTTACACAGCCCCATGCCCCACCCTGTTCCTGAGGCCCTTCCTCCAGATCAGCCTCTCCTGGGCGTCCCTCACAGGAGGGCCAGCTCCATCCTAGCTTCCTGTGAGTTTTCCTTTCCTCCTTTTTTTGTCTCCCACACTCAACACTGTACTTGTCACTGGATGGCGAGCTCCTCAAGGCCATGGAGCAGCACAGGAAAGAGCTGACATTTGTGCAGCTTGTGCCGACTCTGTGCTAAGCACTTTGCCGCGACTCCTTAAATCTCCACAACCCTATGGGGTCGGCTCTCCTCAAAGTCCCGCCTTAAGGAGAAGCCAGTGGAGGTTTAAAGAGGTTAAGCCACATGCCCACAGTGACCCCACAAATCTGACACCAGAGAGCTCTAGCCTTTAATGAACAGCAGCAATAACTTACCAACAGCAAACACTTTCCACCTGCCAGCCACTCTGCTGGCCCCTATTCAGGTGTTTCTTGTTCATATAACTTTTATTGCGCCTCCATTTTATGCCTGGGGAAACAGAGGCACAGAGAGGTCAAACAGCCTGCTGAAGCTCTGGAAGCTAGTGAGGAGTGGAGAAGGAATTGAACTTGGGCTGTCTGGCTCTGAGTCACGCTCTCAAAACTCATGCTGTGCTAGTGATTGTGCCCCCCTCCCTCTGATCTGCCTGGGAGGGTTCTCTGTATCTCGGCACCCTCAACACCTGGAATATTAGCCAGCCCTCACGTGGCACTGGTTAGAGTGCGTGTAATGAATGAGGGAGCAGGAAGGCCAGTGGACATGGGACTGTACCCCAGCCATCCCAGAACCCTGTGTCTGGAAGCCCAAAGATGTGGCAGCCCCTCTCCCAGGCTCTGTGCCCCCCACCACCATCCAGTTGTCCAGACAGCCCCCAGGGAAGGACCAGATCCATAAACATGAGGCTCCACTAGGGCCCAGGAGGGGCTCTGGGCACTGTACAAGTCTTCAATATTATTGCTTTATTGTCATTTAAATGGAGCCTGCCTCAAACAGGCCACCCAGTTCTAGCCACCAGCACTGGACAAAACCCCCATTGAAAAGCCAATTACAATCACTCCATCTAAATTGTCATGGATTTGTATAGAAAATTACATCTCCATTTAGTCCTGAAGCGACATCCTGGGCTTGGACAGAGGGGAGGCTGGCTCATTTACCCTGCCGGCTCAGCGCGGGTGCCGCAGGCAGAGAGAAAGCCCAAGCTGCTGGGTCTTGGCCGGCCTGGGGAACAAAGGCCAGTTTGTGGGGGCCCAGAGAGAAGCTGGGCCTCTCAGGGCGGCTCAGATTCCAGGCCTGGGCCGATGGACCCTGCACCGCCAGCTGGTCTCCCCTGCTGGCGGCTGTGGCCAGACGAGCTCCTGACAGCCGGCTTCAGGCGGCCGTCAACCCCACCACCATCCAAGGTGGCTTGGCTCACATCCACGCTGCCAGGAAACGAAGTCGGTTTGCCTAGGGAACGCTAGACTGGGGTCCTGAGATCTTGGTTTCATTCATTCACTCATTCATTCATTCATCCCTTCATTCACAAATTATTAAGTGCCTGCTGGTGCTGGGAGAATCGCGATAAGGTAGAAGTGAGCTCCAGCTTCTGAGTGTCCTGAGTTTGGTTCCAGACTCTTGTCTCAGGGGCTGTGAAGAACAGGCCACTGCATTTATTCATGTTGTTTTGAAGTTGTTGAGTACCTACTATGTGCCAGAGGACAGGAAAAAATGGTCCTGGCTCTTGGTCCTTAAAGTCCAGGGGGGCCCCCTGTTTTGCACATGGTGCATGTTCTGAGGGAAGGGGACAGGGGACGACGTGGACTTTTGGGAGGGGCTGTGTGAGGAGGCAGTTTTGGAGCCCGTCACATCGCGAGCAGGTGGCAAGGGCGTTCCAGGCAGAGGCGGCAGAGTGCATGCGGGCGGGTAGTGAGGCAGGCAGGAGCAGCAGCGTGAGCGTGCGGTGGGAGACAAGGTCCCTGGGGACACCGTGAGGACTCCGTGGGCCTCCTCTCTGAGCCTCAGTTCGTTTATCTGCAAACACGGGAATGATGACCTTAGCCTCCAGGGGCTCAGGCCAGGGCTCAGGGCGATACTCTGTGTAAGATCTTGGTGGCAGCTGGGCACAGGATGCTCCTGGTGAGCTAAGATAGCCTCACTTAGAGGGCACTCTCCATGAGCAAGACAGGGACAGGGGCTGTGCATGTGGTCGCTCATTAACCCTCCCAAGCAACGTATGGGTAGGGCTGTTATCCCCATTTCACAGATAAGGACACTGAGGGAACAGCATGGGTCAGCTAATTATTTGTTACAATTCCAATCATTCATACTCTAGGCTAGCCGAAGGCCTGACACAGAGCAGGCCCTCAAAGAGTATTTGTTGAGTCAGCGCCTACATCTGGAAAGGGGGTGCTGGGTGAGCGTGGGGAGCTCCAGTGCAGGTGCCTATCCATGTGCATACATGGGAGTGACTCTGAGACTGGGTGTGACTGTCTATGGGGCTCTGGGACTGCCCAATGACTGCAGGGTTGTATGGGACTCTGAGTAAAAGTGACTGTGTCTGACGGTGTCATACACTTGTCTTCTGGAGCCCAAATACCGAGGGGCTGAGGGGACTGTCAGACTGTGTATCACTGTCTACACATCTCTGCCTGGGCCCAAAGGGCATGACGGCTGGCAGGCCCAGAGGCTGCTGAGGGGCAGGATGGACAGGTTCAGAGGTGAGCAGAGCAGTCCCCGTCCACCCCCACCCAGCCCCACGAGGCATGCAGACAAATGGAAAAAATGCTCATACCCAGGGCAGGCGTGCGGCCGCCCCACCAGGGACTACTCTGTACAGAAAACAAGTTCTTCTGGTATCAGCTCAAGTTTGGCAGGAAGTGGCTTTTGGGTGGCAGGAAGTTGGATTCAGCTCATATCAGCCCCGGCCGAGGGGCAGAAGAGCAGTTATCTGGGCTTAAACAGAGTAACCGAGAAGTGGGGCCCCCACACCCCATACCCGATAGAGCTAAGGACACAGCCCACCTCTCCTGGTCATTTGGGACGGTGGGTGGGGAGGAGGGAGACCTTGTAAAGAAGAGCTGCCATCCGTCAAGTGACTGCTGGGCCCCAGACCCCCGACAGAGCTCATGATCCACCTCCCATTACCCCCATTTAGCAGATGCACAGACTGAGACTCAGAGGCACTGACTTGCCTGAGGTCACCAAGGCAAGTGGAGAGAAAGGGAGGACAGAGACTTCAAGAAATTCACAACTGTCTACAGACAAGAGAAGGACCAGGACAGAGCGCAAAGAGAAGAGGGGAGATGGGAACAGGGTAGAGTAGTTGAATGAATGCCAAGAGCAATGAGCCTACACCAAAGGGAACACTTCTGGGGTGCCACTGCCTGCCAGGCCCTCACGTGGAATCGCAGCTGACCTGAAGATCCTGAACCCATTTTCCAGATGAAGGAGTGAGGAGACCCACAGAGCCTCAAAGGCTGAGCCAGGCCTGGAGTCCAGGTCTGATTCCGAAGCCCGTGTTCTTTCAGGCCATGCCCCTATGGCCAACTTCTAGAGAAGGGCAGTGGCTGTACTAAAACAGGTGCCCGATTCCACTAGCCATTTGCCTGGGTACGCTGTTGAGGAATTCACCCAGTTAGCCAGCGGAGAGCCAGGGTTCAAACCTGGACAGGGTGGCCGCAGAATTCATGTGCTTAACCATGTGACAGGGTGTGCAAGCACTATGTCAGAGCAGGCAAAGAAAGCCATGGCCTTGCCCTTGGGCTGGAATCCAGAGGGTCCAGCTGCTGACCTGAAGCCCCAAAGTTATACTTGGTGAGAAACCAAGTCTCCCAACTCACAGCCCTGGACACCCTGAATCCCCCACCCAGCCCCCACTGGAGCCCCTGGGGAGAGGGTCACTGGTCCTTCTGTTCTCATCCCAAAAGCAGCACCCAAGCTGTTCCCTGGCTGAGATGCCGATCTAAAGCTCGGTTTGCATGTCGTTTGCACATTACTCAGCGCATGTCAGAAGGTACGAACATCTCCCTTTGGGAGGGGGGCTGCTGCTTGGCCCCCTGCTCTCCTCCAGACAGCAAAAATGCCAGCCGGCTAGACAGGGAGCTGCGCCCTGGCCTCTGACAGCACCCGCCTGCTGCCACCTCCCCCATTCCCTCCTGGAGCCAAATTTAGGCAGCTCTGCTACTGAGAGATGGGGAAAGCGGAGGCAGGAAACGGTGAGGTTGGAGGCAGCTCAGCCTTGGCCCTTGAGGGGTGGGGCAGCCCCAAGGGTGCCCCTGTCCCTAAAGCCTTTGGCCGGGCCTCCCCCATCCCTCCTCCCACAGGAATGCGGGCTGGGTTGGAGAACGCTGGGTTCTCAGTTGTAGCCCAGGGTGCTGGCTACTCTGGCCATGAGGGAGGAGGGAGAGATGGAGGGAGGGGGGAGGTCATGGCCAGGGCAGTGGGGAAGGGATCAGATAGCCTCAGCCTCCTCCTGCTCCAGACACCGCTGCCACTAGGGACAGGAGCCTGCTCTGCTTCTCAGTACTTCCTGTCCCTCCTTGTCATGCTCCCCTCCCCCCAACCCCCAGAGGCCTGACTGTTGGGTGGGGGGCAGGAGGCACAACTGGGCCTGTGGGGGCTGCACTCCCCCACAAAAGGCCCTACCAGGCCATCTCCTCCTTGGCCTTTGGCCTTGTGGTCTTAGCCTACCTGGAAAGTGGAGAGCCTGGCCTAGAATGATTTCCAAGTGGCTTACGCACACTAAGAGCAAGGGTTTTGGGGACGTCTGGCAGAAATTACGGACATGGCCATGGCTTAAGGCCTAGTAACTTCTTAGAAATCTAAGATTTCTCAGGTATGACTAAGAAAGGCAGCCCTTCACCAATGCTGAGACAGGATGTGGTGGGCTGAATACTGAAAGGAGAAGACCTAGGCTGGATTCCAGCCACCATGAAGCCAGGGTGAAGCAATTAGCGCCCACTAGCTGGGAACATGGATCAAAGGGTCTGATTGCCTGGGTTTGACCAGTCCTGTCTCTCTCTTCTTCGTGACTGTGGGCAAGTTGATTCGACTTTCTGTGCCTCGGTTTTTTCAGCTGTAAAATGGGGGTAACAAACCTCTCAGGGCTGCTGGGAAAGTGAAATGAGGCAGTGAATCCTTGGCATACATGAAGTGCACCACGATACCAGCCACCGGTGTGACTGGTGTGATTGTTTTGTCTCCCCGAGCGGTTGAGAGGTTCCCCGGAGCAGGAACGGATGCAGATGCGATGGGGAGGCCCTGTAGCTTGGTGATTAAGTGGTCTTTGGGATGGGGGTTCAAGTCTGCATGACCCTGGGCAAATGGCCACACCCCGCGGCGCCTTGGGCGGGGAACAGCAAAGGAGCCTACCGCAGAGGGTCTGGGAGGATTACACAGACCAGGCTTTGGCACAGCGCCTGACATAAAGCGGGCGCTCCCCGAAGGAGAGCTGGCCAGATCGAATGGTACCGCCCCGCACAAAGGACAGGTGGGCAGCGTCCCGGGGGTGGCGGGGCGGGAGCAAGGCAGGTGCGCCGGGAATAGGGGAGGCGGGACTGAGAGGGGGAACGCGAGGGCGGGCGCGCGCGCAGCAGGTGCGTGAGGAGTGGGCGGAGCCCCGCGCGGGCGGGGTCTCCAGGTGAGCGGGCGCGCGCCCGGAGGCCGGTGACTAGGGGAGGCGCGCCGCCCGGCCCACCGCGGGAAAGCGTCCCTGTGTCTTTAACGCCCTCCTCCTCGCTTCCCCTCCACCCCTTTTGTGCGCCCCCCCAGCCAGGCTGCAGCCGAGGAGCCGTCCCCCTTGCACTGACAGCTGGTATCTAATTACTGTGTGAGAATGGAAAGTCAGGCTGTCCCAGCTCGGGGGAGAGGGGATTAACGTCTCCTGCAGAATACACTTCCTCTGGTGGGTTGCCATGGTTACTCTCATTACCTGCCTGCCCGCGAGGAGCCCGCGCGAGCCGCTCCAGCAGGCCCTCCGAACTCGGGCCCGGCGCGCGCGCGCGCCCAACCAGCCCTCCCTGACGAGGCGCACGCGCGTGCGCCGTAGGGAGAGCGCGAGCCGCCTCGCCCGGGCCCCGCGCCGGGCGCCCCGCCCCCGGTCCCCCAGCCCCCGCCCAAGCAGCTGTCAGAGGCGCGCGCGGCCGAGTCGGCCCCAGCGAGCGCTGTCAACAGTCATTAGAGCGCGGGCCGCTCCCCTCCCTTCCAGCCCCTCCACTGCCCCCGCCCTCGAGTCCAGGGTGGGGCCCGCACCTGGGGCCCCCGCTCGTTAGCGCTCCCGGGCCGCCTGCCGCGGCCCCGGAGGGACCCGCTCACGGGGCCTGCTTGGCTCAGGGCCGCCTCCTTCCGCCTAGACCGGTCCCCTCCCTTCAGCGACCCCATTACCTGTCCTTAGCCGCGGCGCCCAAAGGAGGAGGTTCCCCAGAGACCTGGAGGGCACCCCTCCCAAGTAGTGGTGACAGCGGTCATTTATAGGTGTCTCGCCTAGGGCAGGCGCTATTTATGTATCATTTGGGTTCCTACTGCCGTCCTGTGAGGTGGTGAAAGCCACTGTGCATATTTTGTCACATCAACGCAGGAGGAAAGTGAGGCTCAGGCAGGCCAGCCCCTTGCCCAGGGTCAGGGCTGAATTGTTCTTAGGCCTGTGACTTCACCCCTAGAGCACCTCCTTCCTCCTGACACCCCCTGGACTAGAATCCTAGCAGCCAGGCCCTGACCTTGGCCTGCCTGAGAGTGACATTAGCTGCTCCTTCCCTCCATTTCTTGACTCTGGCTCCTCTCCTGCTATTGGCCCACTGCACCTCTTCTCTTCCTACCCCTTCCCTCCTCACCCTCTCCAGACATCTCAGAGTTAGCAAAACCAAAAAAGGAAAAAAAAAGAAATATTCAGAGCTGCTTGAAGGATATGGCATCTGTCAAAGGTAGTGCTGTTATTTGGGGGCTGATCCCAACCACCTTTCTCTGTGGCCCCGACTGTACATTTGGGTCCCCGGCGTGATTTGAAAGAAGATGGAGATTCAGCGAAGCAGAAAGGAGGTCTTGGAATATGTGAGGCCTATTCCAGATGGCAGGTGCGACGCAGTGGCGGCTCCACATTAACAGTTGGAGATTGTGCACAGGGATGGAGAAGAGGCAGGTGCTACATTGAGTCCTCAGCGCCTTGTTCATGTATTTATTTGTTTATGGGGGGGGGTCTTGTCATAGTGGGGTCTCATCCCTCTGTCTCATACAGACCTACAGAGTTCAATGCAACTACGGGTCCTAAAATTCTGGTGCGAATCTTTATTTTGGAGAGGTTTCTTTGGTTTCCAGTCAACAGCAGGTAGTATTCATGAGCGAGAGAAATGTAAATACTGTCTTTGTCCCATTTAAGCAATACCCTCTTCTCAATTATCTGTTCGCCCTTTACAAATTATGACTGGCTTCTCTTGGGGATTATAAGGAGATGGGGGTGAGGGTCTTCATTCTCGTTTCTATCCTTTTTGTTCTCTCCATTTTGTGTCATTTAAAAATTTTTCTCTACCTCTTTCCTTTCCATCAGAGGACCCTTTGCGGGAGGCTGTCTCCTCCCCTCCAGTCTTCTTTCGGTCCTTCCAGGAGTTGGAGTGGGATTTTATAGCAGCCCCGCCAAAACTGCTACCCAACCTTCCAAAACGCTGGTTGGTCCTGCCTGATTTCATTACAGTGTGGTTTGAGGGACGGGGCCAGAAGTTAGGAGGAGCATGAAGTTCATGTTTGCAGTAGCCTCTACCCATAAGCTCAGCCACTTAGCCCACTGACAGGACAGAGTGGCATCCCCATGTTGGCCTGTGCAGTCCACCCCCTGAAGTCCTGGGCTCCCACACAAGTGGTTGTCAGAGGTGTGTTTCCCCTGGGATGGGTTCTGCGGACTGCCCTTCTCCTCTGATGGCAACATCATTGATTGTTATGCCTTGTGGACAGCTGGGTCTGAAATGTACCAAAAGGGTGCATCCTAAGGACTTTCGCTGTGGCTTCTGCCTGTATTGTAGGAACCCAGTTGAGAAATGTCCCCACTATGTAGCCACACCCTTTCGACCATAGCTTCTTCATTGCTGAAAGGCATATACCACTCACACAGTGATGGTGGCACACTACATGGCACGCTGGTTGCCCGAAATGGGGAGCCCACCTTCATGCGTATATAACTATCCGCAAGTGGCTTCAAAGTTCCCGTGGAAATGACAGGACTGCAATCCATTAGCATTTGGACCTCACCTGCTATAAAGGGCGGGGGTCCATGTAACTGGCTTCCTGGGGGACCAACAAGATGCAGTCAGACCTGGGAGCTCACCTGAGGGATGACTCCTGACAACAGTTCCTGAGGCCACCCTGGCACAGGACTGTCTAGTGGCCTGGTAAGACATGCTGTCTGCCTTGTCGATCTGCAGCCCTGGATGTAGCGGCCTTCCTTGTGCTGAGCATTCAGATCATTTGAGGAAAGTGAGGGAGCCAGAAGAGGTCTGTCAAAGGATGGCCTGCTTAAGTATTAATTAACTGTGCCAGGGAGGACTTGAAGATCTGATGCCAGGATGCTGGGCACCCCTGCCCTTTCTATTCATAATCCACATTAAGTTTCTGGGCAGGTATTCTGAGTTTCCACTAATGTTACCCAATGAGATTCTTTTGTTCTCACCATTAGGAAAATTGACCTTCATTGGGGAAGAAAATATTAATATGTTAGGCCTGGAAGCACAGAGCCTGTCTGTATTTAATGAGTCAGTGCCGGTTCCCCAGCAGTTACCTTCCTGTCTTCAATTGCGGACATTTTGGCCATCAGTTCCCCAAACCTGCTGTGCATCAGAACTATGTGACGCATTTTGAAACCCCCATATTTGATAGGCCTTGTGATAAGTTCCCAGATGATGCTGATGCTGGTGATCTAGGAACCACACGATGAGGACCACTGTTCTAAATACTCTGAAATGTCAGTGATATTTAAGTAGACGTTCAGGGACTTGTAACCTGGCCTTCAGTTTAGAACTCAGATGGGCTGGATTTAGGAAAAATGGTGTTGTCCAAGAAAGTTAGTAGCTCCATACATTTTTAAAAACGATTGCCATGTTCAAGTTTTGTTGGCCTGTGTCTGGCTGGCTGTTTGGAGTTCACTGGTTCCAAAGGATGGAGTGTTACCATGGTGATATCCTTCCCCATTTAGGAAGGCCCCAGAGGTCTGTCCTTCACAACTGACCGGGTGTTTTTTCATGGCTTTTCCCGTGGGGTGCCCAGGGTTCCATGCCATCACTCCTGGTGGGTGTTTCCAGGAAGCTGGGAATAGTCAGGAGGCTCCAGGCCCCCTCTTTATCCAACCTGTAAATGAAGTGAGCTTCCTTTGTCAATCCAAGGCCCAGCGTGCTGAGGTCAGTGGATTAGATTAAGCTCATTTGGGCACAAAGCAGAAGTGGCTGGCAGGGGCATCCCAAGGCTATGGGGAAGGTGCTTTCCACTCCCTTAATTAGCATCTCTGGCCTCAGAGAGCTGTGTCTGGATTCTCGGCTCGGGAAGGCATGCCTCTCCTTCAGCATTTAGCATGAAGGTTATTACCTCTATGGATGCAGGGCATGGCAGAGAGGTCTGTGGCATGTGACTGCCGTGGGATTTCTTTGTTCTCCTGCCAGGGTTCTCCTTGAAGGCCACACAGATATCCCGGTGTTCTTCCCTTAGGGTATAGCACACATGGTGTCCAGGTGGCCACAGCTCAGCAGAGGACAGTTCAAGGTGTGGCTCTGCATACCTTGTGTGGGGTTGAGTCCTGGTTGCTACAGGTCCTCTCCTTTCCTGTGTGCATCTCTGCAGTTGGGATAGGCCAGTCACGGGACCCAGGTTCAAACATCAGGGGACATCACAAGCAGTTTTTATACAGGGGCTACTACAGATGTTCCCCTGAAGTGTTTCTCTGGGACAATTTTATGGTTGCACTGGGCCAGCTGCAAAGCTGTTGGTTACCCGTGTCTGCCTAAGAATGGAGGTGGGAAGCTGGGACAGACACAGGACAGGCCCTGGGCATGTTCCACTGTTTCATCCGGGTTGGTCAGTCACACCTTGACTTTAGGAAAGCTTGTCCCAAGTTTGCATGACAGCCTTGGTATGTAATTTAGGACTTACATAAGGCTCTGCATCTCCTTTTAGGGTGGGTGTTACCTCCGGGGACATGTTCTGTAGCCTGAATGGGGGACCAGAGATAAGAGTAGATTCCTAAACATAACATGTTCAAACTCCGTAGGTCTAAAGGGAAAAGATGGACATTTACAAGCTTATATGTGAAAAATACCTGATGTACATCCTCACACGATCTTTGGAACATGCAGCTAGGATGTCTTAGGCCCCTTTCACAGGAGAGGAAACTGAGTTTCAAGAGGTTGAGAAGTGACCTGCCCAAGGTCACCAAGCTGATTAGGGAGCACTTTCCATTTCACCTAAGACTCTGTGTTTCATCAGATTTTCTTTCTCCATTCCTTCCCACCCAATTTTACCCACCTTTTCCAGAAATATCTGTGGCCTGAAACAATTTTAAGAGCAGAGAGAGCTATTTACTTTTAAGTAGCTAAATGCATCATCATGACTCTGGATTCAGATTATTGAAATGTTGTGGAACGACCCACTATACTCTCTCTCTCTCTTTTTTTAAAAGATTTTACTTACTTATTTTTAGAGAGGGGAAGGGAGGGAGAAAGAAAGGGAGAGAAACATAGATCGGTTGCCTCTCGCACACCCCCGCTGGGGACCTGGCCCACAACCCAGGCCTGTGCCCTGACTGGGAATCGAACCAGCAACCCTTCGGTTCACAGGCTGGCACTCAGTCCACTGAGCTACACCAGCCAGAGCTACTTTTTTAATATACATTTTCAAAATCAAGTTTTCACAGACATCCAGAAAAGTACACAGATAAGTGTTAAGATCAATGGCTTTTTATAAACTGTATACACCTTCATAACCGCCACCGGATCAAGAAGTGAAAACCCAGTTATATTTTCATTCTTAAGGTTCTTTTGTTTGTTTTTGCTGATGTGAACCTCTGGTTAGAAGTCTCTTAGTACTGACCTGTAGTATTTGTCCCATCCAACTCTGCCACAGCAATATTTGAGGGTCCTCCAAATGATGAGTAGTTAGAAGTCAGCTAATGAATGAGTTGGACACTGATAAGCCCTGTTTTCAGATGATCCAGCATGTCAGAGGGGGCCTTCAGATACCCCCAAGAAAGAGGAATCAGTAACTCCTGAGGGGGTTTAAGAGCAGGAGAGTCAGGGAGTTTTACAGCTCATCTTGTCAGTGGGGCTCAGCGAGGCTGAGGAGGTTGCCCACAGTCTCCCAATAAGGAAGCAAGCAGCTACATACACACCCTAGCTACGTGCTGCTACCTGAGAAGTCCCCATTGAAATGGATCCTCACCAGGAAGGAAGCCATTGGCAAGATGGCCTGTACAGGGCCAGTGAGGTCACCACCCACGGTCACCACTCACAAATGCTGCCACTACCTCTAGGGTTTGGGACCCTATACCCCAGATGCTCTGCCTCCCCCATTTGCTCTCAAGTGGGTCACTGGCAAAGAGACACCCTGTTCGCGCACCAGGGCATGCTGGGAAAGCTGCTGGATAAAAGTAAACCCTGTCTGTGGCCAGACTGTGGTGGGAGCCAGAACCCCACTCTGCTCAGTCTCTTCTCCTCAGACTACAAAGACCGAGGCACTCAGCCCGCTGTGCCACTCACCACACCGGCACCACCCCGAAGGCAGGTTCCGACCCTAACAGTCTCCCAGGCTTGCGACGTTCGGCCCTGTCGCTTGGAGAAACTTGGCAAATGGCGTAACGCTTCCTAATGACAGTGTTTGTCCAGCAGCTCCTGTGGGCTGGATGGGTGCTAAGTGCCACACACGTATCTCCTCTATTCCTCTTCGTAGCTCATGGGGAAGGCACTTCTGTCATCCCTGTTCTCCAGATAAAGGATCTCAGGCCGGCAGAAGCAAAACAGCTGCTTGGGTCACACCTTAAATGAGGGGCCACATTCAAAGTAGGGGAGAGAGTCCAAACTATACTGCCTGGCTGCCGATTACGAGCCGTCAGTCATTCAGTAGGTACACATTGAGTCTGCTGTGTGTCAGGCGTTGTTCTAGGTGCTGGGGAGATGGCTGTCAGCTCACAGAAGCCTACACCCTCACAGAGCTGACAGTTCTTGACCAGAATCCTTTGAGGAAGTATCAGCTTAGAAATTTGTATTTCAGGAACTTTTAGAGAAAAGCCTTTTTCTAAAATCCCGCCCCTAGCTCCCTCTTCATCTTTGAAGCCCCCCAGAGCCCTCCAAGTCCCCCCCTTAGGGAGATGGTAGAGCCAGGCATACCTGAGCCTGTGAGTAGCCCTTGCCCTGTGAAGAAGGAACTCACTCAGCAGTCTGGTCCCTTAAGGACCCTGCCCCATCCTCGCATCCCCCAGCCGCACCTCTGCAGTCTCCTCCCATCTCCGTGCCAGCCCTACCAGGAAGGGCAGGCAGGTGTGGGCCCAGCAGCTCTTGTGCTGAAGGACCCAATCTCAGCCCTGGCACACCTTGTTGGGGCCAGCCGACAACACTCATGCGAGCCTGACAAGCGGGGGCTGGGGGGAGCGGGCATCCCGCTTACGTGGCCCTGCCACCTCCACGTGGCCTTACGTCTGTTACTCTCTACATCACACACAAAGAGCCCGGGTGCTGCTGCTGGCGCTCAGCTGCGGGAGTGGGGAGGGCGAGCAGTGGTGAAAAGCTTTTCTGAAAGGCCAGGGTGGAGGCAGGAGTCACCCAGGTGATCCAAGCCATTCCCCGGGGACCCCAGCCCAGGACCACAGTGAAAGGTTACTGCTAATTGGCGAGCTCCTGATGGGGCCCGCATCTATTTAGCACTCCCCCCTCCCCAGGGACTTTCAGGATGGTCTTGGCACAGCGTGTGATTTGAGAGCTCCCGCCTGAGTCTGGCACAATCTGTCTGAAATTGTGAGCATGGAGCCTCTTGGTTTTTTAATTTGTATTTTTGTGGTTGTCGTTCCCTGCCCATTGTTTCCAGTAGGTTTAGTAGCAGGAGCCACCCTGACTCTGGTACCCCCTCCCTGGGGCCCCCTCCCAGTGGGCACCTTCCCCCCAGCCCTTCCCCCCATCTACCATCAGAGACCTTGCTGGAGTCAGGGAAAAGCGCTGTGCTGCCCTGACCCACCTCTCGGCCTCAGAGCCCAGCTCTCACCCCGCCATCACCCCTGACACTAACACAGCTTTCCTCCCTGTCACAGGGGGCAGATGGCCTGTCGGAGCCGGAGGGCATCTCTCTGAAGCGGGTCGCTGTGGTGGAAGATTTCTTTGACATCATCTACTCAATGCATGTGGAGAGCTCAGCAGAGCCAGGCAAAGCCCCCAAGCACGCTGGGCAGAAGAAAACCTACCGAGCGGTGAGATTTCTGTCCCTTTGCCTCTGCTGGCAGCCCCAGGCCTTGGCAGGAGGCCATGGGCTCCGCACATGTTGGGTGGGGGCGGGGCAGGGAGCTGAGGCGTGATGAAACGGCCTTTGGGGACCCAGGGGGGCACAGGGCAAGGGCATGGCAGCCAGAGATGGCCCACAGGGCCAGGGGGCGGGCTCTGTGGTCTGCACACAAAGGAGAAGCAGGTTGAAGGGAGTGGGGTGGGGGGGATGGGGCAGGGGGGAAGCCCCTCTCTCCCCGTTTCTGCTTCACTCGTTTCCTCCCCAGCCCCTGCAGCCTGCACTGGGGCCGTGGGGGGCGTGGGGGGGGTTCTAGATTATAGTAATCGCCAGGGCAAATGCTTCCATGGCATTTGCTGTGTGCCAGGCCTGTTCTGAATGCTTTCTGTGTGTGAGTTTTTTGATCCCCTACCACCCTGTGAAGTCAGAATGGGGAGTTCCCCAGGGGAAGTCTGAGGACCTGGTTCCCAGCCTCAAGGAAATCAGTTTGATTTGGGGTGGGGAGTTCTGAGAACAGAACGAACACACAAAAAAGGAAATGTCTGTAAGACGAGCTTTGAGGGAACAAGAACCTGGGCACCTGGGTGTTCAGCAAAGGCACCACCAGACACTGCACTAAGCCAGGGGGCTTCATGGAGAAGGGGACATGTAAGCCAGCATTCTAAGCTTTGGGGGAGCAGGAGGTACAGAGACAGCCAGGTTGCTAGGGGCAGCAGACCTCACACCTGGGGTGGTAGAGGGCTGGTGGCCAGAACCCGAGGGGCCTGACTGCGTTCCGGTCCCATCACCCTCTTGACCCCCTCGCCACAGCCCATCACAGCTTGAACCGTCTGCCTGGCGCCCACGCCTAAACCAGGACAGCCACGCACTTCGCACTCCTGTGAGCCTGACAGCTGTCCTGTGAGGGACGCTGGTCCCACTTCAAAGTTAAGGGAACTGAGACCCAGAGAGTTGAAACTCTCGTCTAAGTCACGTAGCACTTGAGTGGCAGTCAGCTGGTGTCCTCCTGCCCCCTCTGTGTGACCTTTTCTTTGCCTTCCTAGAGGACCTTCCTCTCTGTGACTGGACCCCCCACCCCAAGTCCCTTGTGTAGATAGCCATGGGCTGCAGTGGTGGTGGCCTGTATAAGTCTATAGTTTCTACATGTGGCCTGAGTTTTTAACAAAAACCCAACAGTCTGATGTGTCCTTGTCCTCCAAAGATGGCCTTTGCCCTAAATGAGTCTGAAGACAGACCTGTGTGCCAGGGACGTCAGAGAGACGAGGGGTCAGCTGAGGGAAGCATGTGATAAGACCATCTGGCCACCCCTCCTGCTTCTGAGTACACACGGGAAACGACCTGTGGGAAGGGAGTTCTGAGGGTATTTCCACCAGTGGGACGTGAGCGAAGGAGGGACACCCAGGCTGGGCCAGTGCGGGCCGTTTGGCATCGATGGGCCCAGCACGTTTGCTCTGCGTTAAGTTTGCCCATGCGGGACAGGTCGCACGCGCCAGGCCCTGTGCTCAGCGCTTCCCACGCGCTGTCTGGGCCTCTGCACGCATGAAGGTTGTATGTATGAAGCAGGTGCTGGCACCCCCGTTTTCTATAAAAGGAAAGTGGAGCTCAGAGAGATGTGTAATCTGCCTGAGGTCACCCAGCTTCATGCAGAGCCAGGCAGCCGGCCCCAGAGCCCGCACCTTGACCACTACGTAGCCTGCCTCTCTACACACCCCTGTGGTCAGGCCAATGACTTGCTCTGTTGTCCAGGTAGATGGGCTTGAGCCAGCCAGACCATGTGATCTTCCTTGTCCCCTTGGTGCCCAGTACCAAGCCTCACCTACAGGCACTCCCTGCGTATTTGTGAAGGCCAGGGGCTGTGGCCTCCATGCTGTGAAGAGGGCAGAGCCAGGCTGGTCCTGGCAGCATTTGTGTCCCTGGGCCAAGTGGACATCTAGCCCTTTGCTCTGCATTTCCTGGCTTCTTGTCCATATGCCCGCCGCGTGCCCCACATCCCGCTGCCCGGCCTGGAGCTGGCACATGACTGGCGGCGAGCCAGCTGGGCTGTGCACAGAGCTGGAATTTCAGCAGCAGGGCCAAGGCTGAGTGGAGCCGGCCAGGGCCCTCCTGCAGTGGGTGTGAGGCCAAGGGGGCCGCCGCACCCCCCTCCTCTCCTGTGTGCCGCCTCTCCCTTCCCCCTTTCTCCATCTGTCACCCTTCTCCATGCCACCCTTTTCCTTTCCGGGGGGTGGTACCTGGATGTTTTCGTCTCCCTCTTTACTTCTGCTGCCGTGTCTTCTGTCCAAGCCTGGCGCTTTAGCCTCACTGGTGGACGTGCCCCACCTCATCCGGGCCTGTGGAGCGCGAGCTCCTGAGGAAACTGCAGGAAGGCCCAGCCGGACACCACGGGGTTTGCGTTGACTTGGTTGAGGGGTCTGGGGACCTGTCTTTGTGTTTTTGCCAGACCCGAACCCTGGGACTGCCTCATCACCTCCCAGGTACCTGGGGCTTTCAGCTCCTTACGGGCCGGAGTGCCTGCAGGAAGCAGGGGATGTGTGAGCTTGCTCAGGGCATTACAGGAGGCACATTCTTTAGTGGGAAAAAGAACTTTCTAGCATCTGCCACTGTTCAGCAGTGGATCAGGATCAGGTAGTGAGCTTTTTGAAGCTGGAGATATATGAGCAAAGGGTAGATGGCCATTTACAGTGGCTAATGAAGGGGGAATCCCACTTTGCATAGGGAGCCCCCACCTTGCTTTTTGCCTCTGTTGCAGAGTTACCCGAGGGCCAGAGGGTCCCAGGAGATCTCACTAATGTCTGGGTCTGGGACGGGTTCCAGGTGGTTCTACAAAGTTCCCAGAACCTACACTGAGGACTGGTCCTTTTTCAAGGGGCTTTTCTGGTGTCTGCACCCATCTGAGTCAGAGTGAGCCGTTTGCTCCCTCCCTCACTCCCAGGGAGCTGTAGGCGAGATCGGGTTCCGGAGTCCGGATCTGGATGCCCAGACCACTTTGGAGTTGGGGCCAGATGTGGTCAGCAGCTACTCCAGGCCCACCACGTGCTAATCCACCCACAGGGCAGAAGGAGGGTCTTGTAAAGTGGTGCAAATCCCCCCAATTGGCCTCATCTGTCTTTGTTGGCCTCTGAGTTGGGAGCGAAATGGAGCCTCACAAGTCAGCGACTCTGCAAATAGCTTCTGCTCTTCTTGCCAGCAAAATCTCTCCCCATTTGTACCACTAGGAAAAACAGAAAAGGTAAACTCACGGACGGGTCCCAGGGCCCAGGCAGGAGGCCGCCCTGGGCAGCGGAGGGGAGCGAGGTGCAAACGGGTCCTGGAGCTTCCCTCCGTAAACGCAGCAGCTCTATCTTTATCTGTTTCGTGTTTTGGGCTTCAGCATAGAAGTCTATTTCCAGAACAGTGCCTGTAGCTCTAAAACTATCAGAACACCACCATCCCACTGACTAGAGCATCGCCTGGAATTGCCCTCCTCATTTCAACTCAACCTGTGGTCCCGTGGCCTTGGGCGCTGTATGGTCAAAAAGCAATGGAAGTTCCCTTCTTGTGTGGATAGGCCAGGAGGGTAAAGCAAAAGATGCTTGCACAAGGCTGCAGGCCCGGTGAGGGAAGGCCTCCCCCTCTGTGCCTGTCCCCATGGCAGTGCAGCGCTGGCTGATGCCCCAAGCAGCTCTTAGCAAGGCTGCAGACATTGCAGCCATGCAGGCCACGGCTCCCTTCCCTGGCCTTTACACAGCTCACAGGACTTCTCACCTATCTGCCCTTGGTCCACCCTCCTGCCCCCACTATAGAACTCATAGGGCCACGAGGGGATGCACCCAGCACTCGCCCTGCGTGTGGTCCTCTAGTCAGCCTTTGCAAGGCCAGGAGACGGGGGCCACGGGGGGCCGTAGTTCTGGCCCCTGGTCAGAGCCCTCTCTGGGAACGGTTCCTGTACCCTCAGCGGGCCAGTGGGCAGCCCTTAGCTCAACAGCCAGGCCAGGAAGACCCTCCCTGAGCCCTGTAAAAATGGCTTCTCTGTCCAGTGGCAGGTGAGCTCCATGTGGAGAAGTAGGGCCACCCCTGTAGTGTGAACCTCCCTTCCTTTGCCCAGTAGACGGTGACCCCGTCCCCAAGTCCTCTGCTCAGCAGTTCTGAGGCCTGCCCTGGAATGCCATGCCTCAGGGCACCTGTGAGGTCATCTGTTGGCCCAAGTTAGCCATAGCCCTTCCCTCTTGCCCGTTTACTCCTACAGCCATTAGCCCTTCCGCAAGGCCCATCCCTCCCCACCCTGCAGGCCTGAGAGGGATGTTCTTCCCCTAAGTCTTCCAGGAAGCTCTGGGCTGGGAGGAAGATATGCATGTGGGTGGCAGGAAAGCCCTCACCCCTCAGCCCTTACGGCCAAGGAGGACTGGTACATGGCTGACCATCACCTTCCCACCCACCCATTCTAATCAGAGACCCAGGTTTTGCCCTCGTCCTTGACCTCCAAAGGAAGGCAGGGAAGCTGGAAGGGAGATAACCCATCAAGGAGCCTGCCTGCTCCGCAGAGCATCAAATCAGCTGAGAAGTAACAACTGTGTCACCAAAATTAACTGCGATTGGAGCGGGCTGCCAGGCAGGAGGGGCCCCTGGAGCTCCACAGGCCCATTGCGCTGGGATTGCGCCTTGAGCTGGTCCTCTGAGGGCCTGGCGCCTGCGGTGCCCCAGCCTCCTACTTCCCCACCCCCAACCCCGCCCACTCTGCCCTACCCTACCCAGCCCCCTGGCCACCACAGAGATGGAACAGGGAGGGCACTTGTGCATCCCTAAGGAGCTACTAGGCCAACTTTCCCAGCTGGGCTGTGGCGAGGACCGTGAAATGCTGGGGTGATGCTGCCCCTTAGTGGAGAGGAGTGGGAGGGCCCGGGCTCCGGGAAAGGTGCGAAAACCACAGCTGGGCAGCTATTGGCCTCAGCCAGGGATCCTGGGCCTAAGGAGTCCCTCTGGGCCCCTCAGGCAGCCAAACCAGGACTAGTGGGTTCCTCAAAAGCCAGGCCAAGAGGAAAGGGCTGGGCTTCAGGACCCATTCCCCACCTTTCCCACCCCCTCATCCAGCCTCTTTCTTGTGTTCCCTGCCATGCCACCTTTCTCTTCTCCCTAGCTAGGGGAGGCCCTCTGGAAGCAGGTATGGGGTGGTGTGACCTGGAACATGGGCTTTAGTCTGGCACTGCCTCTAAAGAGCTGTGTGACCTTGGGCGAACGCATTCACCTCTCTGGGCCTCGTGACCTAACCTGGAACATGGGGGTCCTAAGAGCCTGTCCAGTTTGAAAAATCTGATCCCTTGGCATCAGCCTTGCACAACTCTCTCTAAAACATTCTTGATCTGTGAATTATTGCAGGAAATAGTTCATAGAACCTTTGGTTCTGTTCCCAGACTCAGAGCCTGTGGATATGTAAGTGGGTCTCAGTTTATCCATCTCTAGGAGGGAAAATTGTTTCACCCTTCCCTAGAGCAATATTTATAAGTTCATTTTTCAGTAACAGCCAGAAAATGTTCTGAGAGGAATATTACTTATTAGAATATAGGTTAAAGACTAAATAATGTTTAAATGTTTTGTTTCTTTAATTTTTAAGCTCCTTTAATCAAATATTTAAAACAAATGGTTTTCTACAAAAGTACTGACTCATTTCCATGGCTGAGAATCGAAGACACCTGCCCCTTGCTTCTCAAATCCCCGCCCTTCCTGGCAAAGGCCAAGCGCCTGCCACCAAAGCACAGCCCTTGGTGACCCAGTGACTAAGCCGCCCCTCCACCACGGAGCCATATAACAAGCACCCTCTTCTCCCCCTCAGATTGCGGAGACCTACGCCTTCCTTCCACGAGAGGCTGTGACCCGGTTCCTGATGAGCTGCACGGAATGTCAGAAGAGAATGCACTTTAACTCCAACGGCCTGGAGCCCAAAGGTAGGGTCGAGGTGGGCGCCCTGGAGGCTCGTGGGGGTGGGAAGCTGTGCAGGGAGAGGCTCTCCCACCAGAAGGGTGTGCCCTTTGCAGGCACAGGCAGAGAAGTGCATGTCCAGCAATTGTCCCAATTCCCAGAGGCCACTGGGGGTCCATGGGGCTGCCCAGAGAGCCTCGTTTTGTTTTTAAACCAATAGTACATTCCTACTGCACTTCAAGGCCCAGGCCACAGCCTCTTCTCCCACTGAGGTTCTGGAGATAAATGTCCACCTCACCCCATTCCCTAAGCTCTGTAGTTTTTGCCACCCAGGTCTCACCCTCCACGGTGTCCCCATGGGTTTGGTCTTGCTGAGCCCTAACGTAGGCTCTCGTAGGACAGGAGGGCAGGAGGACAGGAGCACAGCCCTCAAAGCATGCACGCTCCTACCCTGTAGCCACATACCTGCCAGTAGCGGGTCCTCCCTAAGTGTTTGTCCCTCTGCGTGTACAAATCGGAAATCTAGGGGGGTGGTGAGGATTTAAAATGCCAAGAGCACTTGTGACCAGCCAAAGTTGGTCCCTTGGGCCGACATCCATGCTCTCCAGCCCTGCCCTTCACAATGAGAGGCAGCAAAGGCCCCCACTTTAGTCTCCCTACACCTAGAAGCTGAACACCCCAGAGGCCTCCAGTAGACGTCAGGCCCATCTGTTCACAGGTGGCTTTGGTGCAGTGAGATGGGCCAGTGCATTTACCTGGTGTGATGTAATTCTGCCCTGAGAAGTGGTGCCCACATGGGCGATTTGTCAGGGCTTCTAGGCTGCTCCTGGGCGTCAGGCCTGCAAAGGTTGCTGAAGTCCATGGGTGTTTTGCCTGAGGATGGAAATAGACTCGGAATGAACGATGAGCCTTTTACTCCGGTGGCATCCTCCAAATCTGGGGAAGGGAAAATCAGCAACGAAGCCTGAGTAGGTGACCACAGAGGAACTGGAGCACAAGAGCAGAGTGGGGTTTCCTCTCCTTTTGGTTGTCCCTGATGCCCATGAGTAACATTTTTTTTAAAGATTTTATTTATTTCTTTTTAGAGAGGGGAAGGGAGGGAGAAAGAGAGGGAGAGAAACATTATTGTATGGTTGCCTCTCACACGCCCCCACTGGGGACCTGGCCTGCAACCCAGGCATATGCCCTGACTGGGAATCGAACCGGCGACCCTTTGGTTTGCAGCCTGTGAGCCCATGAGGGACTTTTGACGCCAGTCAACTTATCAGATCCAGAGGCTTTCCTGCCCATGGGGGCCATTAGGCCTCGGCTGCTTCATCAGGTGCATCAGAGTTTCTAAAGCTCGAGGGACAGAACGGATCTAGTTATTCCCTTAAGTGCTGGATTCCTGGTTTAGGAGTAGGGTCTCCAGGGCCACACTGGATGAGTTCAAATCCCAGCTCTGCAGCTCAGTAGATGTGTGTCCTGAACAAGCAACTCATCTTTCTGAGTCTGTCTCCTCATCTGCAACATGGGGTTAACAACGGTAGCTACCTCAGGGGCTGATGAGGGTTGAGAGTTAGTTCCTGTACCTGGTGCAGGGCAGCCATGCAGGAGGGGTGGCCTGTGGCTGTGGCACTTATTGAGGGAACGCTGGGTGCTAGAGTGAGGCCCCTGCCCTATGTGGCCTGGCCCTGGCTGACAGGCTGCAACCCCTGGGCCAGGACAGCCTTTGTTACCCACATGTGGGCCAGGAGGGCTTTCCCTGCTGCATTCCCCACCTTGCCTGGGTCTGGGTCCCAGGGGTGCCCACCCATCCACCTGTCCCCTCCTGTTCTGGCCTAATCGTAACCATAGCAACTGGGGTAGTCAGACACAGAATCTGTTCACTGGGGAGAACAGAGGCGAGGCCAGGGAGGACTGTGTTTGTGGGCTGCTCTGGGGTGTCTGCAGTCTCCATCTCTGCTGCTCCCTTGCTCCCTGCTGGCGTGGAGGAAGCGCTCACCTGCTCGCCTCCCCCAGGCCTCAGGGAGGGCCGCGAGGTCTCCAGGGCCGCAGTTCCACTCTTCCTCATCTGCGCGCTTCTGCGTGGCCGGGAGGGCGATGCCAGCACAGCAGCAGCCTGTTTCTCTCCTGTTTCTTCTTCTTGCTGCCACCACCCCAGGGTAGAAGGAGGGAGGGGGAAGACGGGAGGGAGGTGGAGAGGGAGAGAGCACAGCCTGGAAGGAGCCGCCTAGAATATAAACCAGCTCTGTGGGCCCTGGGCTGGAGCCTTTCTTTCTAGGGGCTTGCTCCAGACAAGACAGAGGGCAGACTGCACGAGGCCATGCCTTGCCCATCCTTGCATGTCCTTGGGTGGAATGCCACTTCTTTGTCCTCAGGAGCTGAGCTTTCCATGCAAGGAGCGGCAGAGACACTGAGGGAGCAGGAGACAGCGTGGCCCATGGAAGCTCAGGCAGGCCTGGGTGTGCCACTCTGTTCCCTGCTGTGTGTCCCTCAGTGGGTTAGAGGGCCTCTCTGAACCTTACCTACGCATAACAGCTCTCATGAGCCTGTGAGGTGTCTGTCCTGGTTTACAGCTGAGGAAATGAGGCACAGAGGGGTGTTAGGGTGAAATCGCTTGTGCAAGTTCCCAAGAAGGTAATAGATTTATGTTTTCATCAGTAAAATGGGAATAACACCTTCTTCTGGGGGCTGTTGTGAGGATGCATTAGGATTAAACAACCATGTTCTGGAGGGCGCCTTGGTGCAGTGGGAACATGAGCCTGCACCCTGTGTGGTTATACATGGAGCCCAGACACAAGGCTGCCAATGTCCAGGTGGTCCCATGGGGAGACATACAGTCACCCCACCCAGGTGAGCACCCTGGCTCTATAACCCAGACACTGGGCAAAGGGACGAGTTTGGTTTCTGGCAGCGGCCCATGGAGAGCCTTAGAATCTGAAAGGCTTACCTGTCTGCTTAATGGCCAGAGGCACTGGCTGCCTGGACCACCCTCGACAGCTGGCAGGTTCTCCCTTGTCCTGCCCCAGCGGAGAGCCTGGAGATCCCATCTCCGCCGGCCACGCTGGGTGCGGTCAGCTACACCTGCCCCTCTTTTACAGGCACCCCTGCCATGCCAGCCCTCCCTGCTCCCTCTCCCACCCCCCGCCTGCCCACAGGAAAATCAGAGCCTGCATCTGGCCTCAGAGGCAGGCCCTGTGTTCCTGTCCCAGGAAGGTGGGGCAGGAGGAGGACAGGCAACAGGATGGAGATTTTTCGAGGGGCTTCTGGGAGAGCGCCTCCCTTCCTGGCTGAGTGTTAAAAAGAAAGAAAGGAAGCAAAGCAGCCTCCCCTGCTCAGCGGTTTGTCCCCGGCAGAGTGCCGGGCCCTGGACAGTCCCAGACCCTCCCCCAGCGCCAGGAGCACAAACAAAGGAGGCTGCTGAGCATCAGGAAGTCTGAGGATGGGAAATTCCAGGGCCTTCCGCCTCCACGCTCTTCTTCTACCAGCCCCTGAGCAAGTCTAGGTGGAGAGAGAGGAGACAGAAAACGAAAACTGGCGGGTCTTCGGACCAGCCCTGGCTCCTGGGGAGAGGGGCTCTGGAGGCATGTTTCTGTTTTCTCTGACATGACAAAATATCGTCGGTATGGCTGCAAACCAGGAGTGAGCAGCGGGCAGTGCCGGTCACCTACAGAAAGATTCCTTCCTCCACGACAGAGTTGTCCGCTCAGGTGCAGGCCACTTTGCAACCAGGCCCAGACGCCTCTGTGTGGTTTCCAGCCCCCTCATGCCTGACTCCTCCAGATCCCCCTCTGCCAGCCCGTTCTTTTGCCCCCGCAGAGGCTTTATGCTGGCCTGTCCTCTCCTGGCTCTCCTCCTCACTCGCTGGGTGGCGTGTGAGGTGGCATTGCCTCTCTGCATGCTGTTGGAGCTTCTGTAAGAGGGGATGTTAATACTAGCACCCACCACATGGACTTCTTGGAAGCATGAAGCCGAAGGGTCTGCGTGGGGCTCCTGGCGAGTGCTCAGTGGCTGTCAGCTGAGTGATTGAACACAGGCCCTGTTCAGACCCTCTCTCCGCAGGGCTGCCTTGAGTTCTTTCTCCTCCGAGCTCTATTGGACTCGCCATCAGTCCCACCCTGCTGAGCACGGGGACTGCACCTACAGGGCTCCCCACCTCGCCCACCCTGAATGCACGTGTGTCAGCACTCCCTGAAGACTTGCTGATCCACCGATTTACTTCCCTCCTAAAGAGGTTTTTCTCATCACCTCCTGAGTTGGCCCCAGGCCCCGATCTCTAATTCCAAATCTGAGACCCACGACAGGCTGGCTGGCCTCAGGGCTCCTCTGTGCCAGGCCTTCGTCACACGCACGTCCTTCAACACCCAGCTCTGCCTGGGACAGCTCTTGCCACTGGCATGCAGAACCAAGGGGCTGTTCCGTTCTGCAGGTGAAGCTCATGAGAATTGCCACCTTGCATTCCATCTGGAGGAATGAAGGCCACTACTTCCGCTGGAATTTGCACTGATTAATGAATGCCATTGGAGCCCAGCTGTGGAGGTCAGCACTCAGCTCAGCCTGTGTGGCTTGGCCTGGGTAAACCCTCTGCGTCACTGATTGTTTTCAAGGCCTGTAAAACTAGGCCTTGCGCTTGGGCTGGTTTCAGTTTTCCTTGGCAAAGAGGCGTTGAAACATTTCTTTGGGTGGTTCCTCTGCCTCTCTCACCAGCAGCCTGCCTGATTATTTCAGCTCCGTGACCCTTGCCAGCTCCTGCCTCACCAGAGGTATCAGGTTATTTGTGGTGGCTCGAGCAGGGCCACTGCGTGTGTTGACCGCGGCGGGGGCCTGCCCTCTCAGCAAAGCCCAGGGAAGCCACCTCTCCGAGTTCATGTGTCCATCTTAGTGTCTCCCCCGGCCTGGCATTTATCTCACCTGTGGGCGCCTGACTCCTGCACAGAGCTCCCACTGGCCCCTGCTCCTTATCTCTTTCCCACTAAGCCAATCCTCTCTACGGGCAGCGTTTATCACCTCCGGAGCTGAGGGGCTTCCCACCGCCGGAAAAGCCTGCCTACCTTTCTCTTTGCTGTGCTGCGGCCGAGTTCTGACCTCCCGCAGCCAGCTCTCTGGCACGTTCCCTCACCTGGAATGTCCCCTGCCCACCAAGGTCCTGCCTCCCCGACAGAAGTCTCACTTCAGGAACTGCAGATGCGAGCATGTCACTGTGCACTCCACCCCCCCACCCACCACCACCGATGGATGTGTGTGCTCCAGGATGTCCCAGCTTTCCCTAACAAAGGCTCCTGCCTCTTCTTCTGGAGCCCTGCTGGCTCACCTCTGGGCACCAGGAGCGGCTCCCAATCTGTGGACATGCTGCGGAGGGGACAGGACAAGGAAGACCCCTTCTCCTGCCTCCCGAGAGTGCCGTCTCAGCCATTTTTGTTGTTGTTGTCGTTGTCCTAAACCAAGCCTTCCTTGGCTTTATTAAAGAGACTTTCTCATAGCAGCCGTGGCATTGCAGGCAGGACATGGGCGACCCTCAGTCAAAGGACCCAGCGCCCGGCTTTTGTGGACGACCAAACACTGAGTCGCTCGGACACCAGGGAAGTCTAGTCTTCATTTGTGGCTCTGACTGGGAACCCTTAGGTGAGGGGGGCCTTCTTACACACCAGGCTGTCTAACAGCTTTTCACTAGAAACCCCATCTTTGAGGAAATGAAATGGAAATGGCAGAATTCTCCATCTGAAGACCCGTGATCTGAAAACAGGAACCGTGGCTTTTTTGAGTCGCTCCATCTCCATGTCATTACTGCAGGGTCTGCCTCACGTGCTACACCCAATCCCATCGATTTTGGGGGGCCAGGTCCCAGCATGCAGCTGGGTTTAAAGAGGTCAAGCCGGGGTTGACAGAGGTGCAGCAAGGAAAAGAGGTGGTGAGGACACTGGAACTTTCGCTTCCCCACAGCATGGGGTGTCTGTGCGTTGGTGTCAGAGAGCCCTCCTGCCACCAAAGCCAGAGGGATTCTTAAAAAAAGAACAAAAAAAGTTTGGTCCATTTCAAGCTGGTTTCTGAGACATTCTATATTAGTGACATTTACCTCTTCCTCAAGAACAAACATCTTCCTAAAAGAACACAAAAATTTTGTGTGTGATAGCACCGCTTTAAAAAGCTAAACAAAGTCTGCATTTTTATGAATTTGATAAGACGTGTTATTTACGCTGGGCAGTCACCAGATGCGTGCCCCCTCCAAAGGGCACCTCTAGTCCCCAGGCCCATCTGTGGGGCCCGTTTTCTGCGGGGCTGTTCCCTTGCCAAGTAGGGACTTCCCTTCTCCCCTTTAGGTAGTTTTCTCCGGCTTGTTTGCAGGAGGCTTTTCCCCCCTTATTCTGGTTTAATATTTATCATGTAAAACTTGCCATTTTAATAATTTCAGGTGGACAGTTCAGTGGCATGTTTCCAGTGTCTGTTTCCAAAACCTTTCCATCACCCCAAACAGAGACTCTGTGCCCGGGAAGCAGTAACTTCCATCCCCGCTCCCCATCCTCCTCTGCTTTCTTCCTCTGTGAGTGTGTCTGTTCCATTGAAGTGGAATCACGCAGCATTTGTCCTTCACTTCATTCTGGCTTCTTTCACTCAGCGTAGTGTTTCTGAGGTTGCAAGGGCCTGTCTGGCCTGGGCGCCAGCGCTTGAGCGGCAGGTTTCAGCAAATCACCTCACAGGTATCCTCTGCCTCCCTCCCCCTTGGCCCTGTCCTTTGCTTCCCCTTCAGCCTGTCTCTTGGGCACGGTGGTGACAGTGGCAGGCAGGCTTCGGCTCATCCAGGACTTGCTTGCACACTCAAGTCCCAGCTCACGAATCATGAACAGAACTAGGCACCAGGGAGAACCTTAGTTCAAAGGCCCGGAGCCCGGGAAGCGGGAGGAGGGGCCAGAGAACAGATAACTAAGACTGCTTCCCCAGGTGGAGAGTGAAGTGGGTCAGGTGACTCAGTGACTACCTGAGACGGGTCCCAGCAGGAGGCTCCAGGGTTTCGAGCATGGTCATAGCAGAAGATACCCAAAGGGGGAGTTGGACCAGGGAGCAGTGACAGGCTCTCTTTCAGCCTTGCCTCACTCCTATGCCACTTTCACCTGCCCTGCGTGCCACCCACAGTGGCGCCGAGACGCAAACTGTCGCCTGGGCAGTGTCCTTGCAGAAGGCAGCGTGGCCAGAGATCCTAAGAGCTACCGAATATCCCTACCCTTTGACCCATGAATTCCATTTCTTGGAATCTGTTCTACAAAGGAAATGATCAGAAATTTGGACCAATGTCCACACACAAATATGTTCCTTGCAGTGTTGTTTATAATTGCCGACAATAGGAAACAACATAAACAGCCATTTGTAAGGAAATGACTTCAGTAAACTGTGGCAAAACAGTACGTGGCTACAAAAATTATATTTGTAAAGCAGAACAAGATTTTTGGTGGTGAAGGAAATGCCTGTGACAAAATGGTAAGCCAAAAGAATTTTTTTAAAGCAGACTCCAATTTTCTGTGTGTATTATGATATCAAGGACATAAAGAAGAGAAATCACAGGGAAAAAATAAACAGAAGCATATGCCAAGCTGCTTAATGCTGTTATGGGTTTTTTTTTTTAATTTTTCTTTACATCTTTCCACGCTTTGCAAATGCTCTACAAAAAGAACACACATTACTTTGATCTTTAGGACAGCAGAGCAATAAATGGGAAGAACAATGTTCCATGTGATGAAGGAGGAACCAGCATTTTGGGGGTGAGGGCCTAGAGCTGTGAGCCATATGGTACCTGGGGGTACTCTGGTGAGGGGGGGGGATGCAGGGGGGTAGGAGGTGGATGGGGTGGTGGCAGCATGTATGCACCAGGAAGAAAGTTGCCTTAGGTCAGGGTTGGAAACATAAATGCCTTCAGGGGCCTGGCCAGTATCAGAACTGAGTGAAGATGTACAGACAATAGGGAGTGGTGGGGACTATGGCAAAATGGAGAGCTCACACCCTGTCTGAAAGAAGGGGCAGCTGCACAGCTGCAGTGGTTGTCTGCCATGTGGGATTATGGGCCCTGTGTGGTCAGACCTTCCGTTCTTTAAACGTGAGCTCTTATTAAACACTGGCACCTAACTGAAAAATATTTTCAGTGCCATGCAGTTCACATCTATGGGCCAGATATGGTGGGAAGGTACCCATTTGTGACCTCTGGCCTGTTCTTTCCTCCTCACAGGCTCGGGTAAGCTCTCCATGTGGGTGACAGGGTGTGCCACCCCACCAGTGGTGCCGCAGCACAGACTGAAAGGGGTTCTTTTTGTTCCTTCTGCCAGAAAACGAGCCTCCCTCTCCTCTGGTCTCCGGGATTATTGATTACAACATGCCCCTCACCTCCACGTACCTGAAGCAGATGAAGTTGCGTGTGATGAATTCCCAGGAGCAGGTAAGGCGTCTGTCCCCCCTCACCCCACCTGGAGGTGTCCTAACTTGCCTGGATGTGGTTGATCCTTCCTAAGATGCAGGGCCACAGCCTGTGTAAACACGAAATCAAAGAGGCCCTTATCTGGTTATCTGGGCTGTGCAGTCCGGGCTGAGAGGGGAGGGAAAGAATGTGTTTCTAGTTAAAGGGTCTGTTGGGCAGACAGCCCTGCTGGGTCTTCAGTGAAACCCAGGGAGCTCATGCTGCACAAAACTTTCCCCAAGGGCAGGGACCAGGGAGGGGGAGGGGGAGAGCTGCAGACCTTGGCTCCTGGGTGGCTCTGTCTCTGCTCTGCCCTTTGTCTGCTGCATCACTCCCCGCCTTTCCCCAGGGAGAGGAAAGAGGAGGGGCCCTGGCTGCCAGCCTTGGCCTCTGTCACTCTTGGGGCCCAGACAGGCCAGGAGGATGGGTGTTGGCGGGTGGCCTGCGTCAGATAAGGCCCCTGGCTGTCCAAGACTCCCCAGCTGTGGATTGCCAAGGGTTGTCAGGCACCGTGGAAACAGGCTATTAAAAGAGAACCACTCTGACTGCCCCCCCACAGTCTACCCTCTAGCCCTTTGCAAAGCAAGCAGCCTGAGTGTCTTTCAAAGGGGGACGAGTGAGTGCCACCTCCTTCCTCCACCACCGCCTGAAACCAGGGTGGCCACCTCTCACTTCCAGCTCCAGGTGTTCTCCTTGGTTGTGACACCCGAGCCCAAGACATCTCTGTGGCCTGACCAGGGGAATGGGTTCTTTCATTGAAAGTCTGACTTCTAGCCCTGGGTGCGTGCTGTCTCGCTTACCGCTGGTCTCCTTGACAACCCGAGCACGTGTTGTCATGGGAGTGGGGGATGGTGAGGGGGTGATGGCTCCACAGCCAGCTCCAAGGTGATGCATTAGGGTGTGTTCAGGTAGCGTCGGGGGCCATGGGGCCCAGTTCGAGGGTTGGAGCTCGTTGGCTTGAACATACCAAGTTTACACTCCCCTAAGGAGGAGGGGCGGCAGGCCCACCGTGACCAGCCCCTGAAGGTTGCACGGAGTAAGCTTCACTCTGGGTGTAGAGCTCTCTGTATCTCTGCGTCTCTGTGTCTCTGGCGTTTTCTCTCCCAAGAGTGTCTGTTCTGTGATGGTCGCACCCCTAAGAAACCTCAAGTAATCAAAGATAACATGGCAAAGTTGTTTCTGAGCCAGCAGGTGACCGACCGGCAAGGCTGGTGGAAGTCAGAGTCTAAGCCCCGCCAAGCAGGCTCTGCATGTGTGCTCCTCTGGCTGCCACTGCCGAGGAGCTCCCAGCCTTCCCTGTCACGGTCCGCACGCGCTGTCGCACTGTCGCAGGCACCTGGCTTCTCACACATTCTTGTCACCATTCTGACCCGTCACCTTCACGTCACCCTGAAGACTGAAATGCAGAGCCGCTGGAATGCCCCTTTGTTTTCTGCAAAACGGCGTTAGATCCCAGACCGCCACCCCAAACCCACGGCAGCGGCACAGCCCACCTGTGACCCCTCACTGGTGGACCCTGTTATGTCCTGTTTGGCTATGCCGGCTCTCACTGTCTGCGGGGGTTAAGACTACTGGCTCGGTGCACTAGCAAGGACTCAGGCATTCGGTGGACACTTAGGGAGCCCTACTCTGAGCTGGGGGTGAGCAAAGAAAGCACAGAAGCACCCAGCTCATAGCAGATGGCCGTAAACAATCGAGGGAGAGGTTTGTCAGCCATCACGGTGCAGCTGTGACAAGCGCCACGCAGCGGGTGGGGTCTCATGGTGCTGTGAGTGTGGGTGTGGGTACTTAGATGTGGGTGGGGTGGAGCAAGGCAGCGGTCAGGGAAGTTCGCCTCAGAAAGGAGTGTTTCTGCTGAGATCAAGATGTGAAGGGAACAGAGCTCCAGGCTGAGGGAACAGCTTACACAAGGACCCTGTGGCTGGCGGGGCAGCAGCACCATGAGCATTGAGAGGCTGCTGTGGCCGGTGCAGGAACTGTGAGGAGTCCCACTGCTGAGCAGAGGGGAAGGCCCAGGGTGAGGCACTTGATGGATAGCCGTGACTGAACTGCAGCTCATGAAGTTTGGGCTCTACTCCCAAAGGGAGGGAGGATTGTGGGCAGGCATCTGTCCCCAGGGCGCTCTGAGAGTCCATCTGGGGCTGAGGCCGATTCGGGGAGGCCTCTGCTTCCAGCGGAGTTGACTGTGTTTTCCCTGGCTTCCCTCGTAGCTTCCCAGATGGGGGCCCTCTGAAAGCTGCCCACTTCCTCCTGTGTGCAGCAGGAGGTCAAAGGGACAGACCCTCCCACACACCTAGGGCTTTTCATCTGTCAGTCTCCAGCACTCCACGCACAGCAACGAGCTCGCAAGGCCTCGGCCGCACGGGCCGCACGGTTGCCCCTCTTTCGGAGCCCAGCACACGGCAAAACAGAAACCACGTTGCTCGCCAGGTTATTTGTCTGCAGCAGCCAGGAAGGGCCAAGGACCCAGAAGTCTTTGATTCTTCAGCCCGTAAAAATACGTATATTTGAATTAGTTGCTTTTTTCCTAAAGCACCGTCAGAGCAAAGCTCCCCCTGAGGGGGGTGGATGGCCCCCGTGTCAAACAGCCTCGGGACTGGCTGTGCTGCTGTCAAATCCACCCCCCACCGTGCCCCAAGGCCGGGTTCTGAAAGGGGTTTCATTCCTTGCTCGTTATTCTATCACCTGTAGTGTTTGCAAATCACACAGGCAACATGGAAACAAACCAGATCCAAACTCACTGGGGGCCAGGATAAATGATATTGTATTAATGTTGAACAAAGCGGGGTGGGTGCTCTTTCAGGGAGGTGAAGAAAAATCCCAATAATTCATTTTTTTTTCCAGCACTAGACATCCTAGAGACAAGAAATAAACCAAGTAGAACATTTCCCCTCGCTTTGCTTTGAGCAGACAGAGAACAGGTGGTTGGGTTTATTTGTGAAACGGACAGAAGCACGTGGCTGGCCCTGGCCCGGTAGCTCAGTTGGTTAGAGCAGCATCTTGATACCCCAAGATTGTGGGTTCAATCCCTGGTCAGGGCACAGAAAAGAATCATCCAATGAATGCATACATAAGTGGAAGAACAAATTGATGCCCCCCACCCCCCCTCTCTAAAAATCAATCAATAAAAAAAAACTTAAAAAAAAAATCACATTGCTTGTTGCCCAGCCATGTCAGATTAAGCTGGGAGAGGGTTCTTTTCCACAGGGGACTAGGTGATATGAAAATCCAACACCAACATTCACACAAAGAAGGAAGATTCTTCTCGAAGTCTGATTCATTGTGGCAAAAATTTACAGTGCCCTCAGTGTGCGAGGCATTTTGGGGTCAGGCTCCACCCTCACAGGCCCTCTGTCCTTAAGACACAGACCGCAGGAGCTGTCACCACGGGGGGCCACATCGAGCTGAAAATAAGAGAGTGTACTCTGATAAAATCGTTTTTTGTTTTTTTTTGTCCTTACTTGGGAAAACTCTCATAAAGATATAAAACTGAAATCGCATCCAGTTGCACTGAGGACGGATGCGTTTTCTCGGAGGGGGCCAGGCAGGAAGCCTTCACGAATGCGAACTGCCTGCCCGCGCGCGCTGGATGAGCTGAGGCTGGGGAGGGATGCAGGCGGCGCTCACGGGGCGGGGTGGCCCCCGGGCGCGGTCGCCAGCAGCCGCCCTTTCCAAGTCCTTTCGGGGTTGTGTGCAGAGTACATCCCGAAGGGTGCTGGGTTGGCGGCCATTGGTCTTGTTTTCTCTCATTCAGGGTTTTTCCACACTTTTAAAAAAATTTAATGACCCAAGTAACACACCGCCTGAGTAGAAAAATCGGCAGCCGGGAAGCAAGAGCGCAGTGACAAAAGTCACCATCACCCACCACTCAGATCACTGGCCACCCTTCTACACTGTTGAGGGAAAAGGGGGTTATCCTGTATGCACCACTTTAAAATCTGCTTTGGTTTTTTTTTTTTTGGCGATGGTTTTCCAAATTATTGGGAGTGTCTTCGCTCTCTGGGTCTTGGTGTTTCCACCTACCAGATAAGCTGCTTACATGCTTTTCCTGCCATTCACTCACTTCTTTGCCCATATCCACCCCTCTACCCTTCTATCCATCCATGCACACCTGAGCCAGGTGTCCAGGAGATGGTGGGGACAGAGCCCAGGCTCCGCCCTGCAGGCTCTCACAGTTCAGTGAGAGACAGGGAGAACCAAACTCAACACTGTGGTCTGTAGGAAGAGCTTAGGGGAGCAGGGACAAAGGAGCAAGCACGGTGGGTGCTGTTCAGGCAGGCGGGTCATTCATGGGGCACCTGTTCTGTGCCCAGCACTTTACACACCTTGCCCTTCACCCTCCCAACTCTGCAGGGCCCTGGTATTATCCTCCTTTAACAGATGCCACAGCTGAGGCTCAGAAAGGGTAAACACTTGCTCAAGGTCACACAACCACCAAGGTGAATTGAGACTCAGATCTTTCCCGTCCCTGAACCCGTTCACCTGCCAGGGCCCCAAGCCCTGTTTGCCAGCACACTCCCTGGATGAGGATGTGCTCATTAGGATAGAGTATCGCTCATGGCACTGGTGGAGGGGGAACGTCCTTGGCAGAGATGCTGGCAGAGCAGGCTTTGTTTGGCCTGGGAACTGTGACCGCCTTGAATATACAATGCCTAAGAAAATACCCAAGGAGGATTTGGCACGGGACTGGGGTTGAGGTAAGGTCCCCTCTACCTTATGCAGGCTCACTTATCTGCAGAGGCGCATGTGTAATTCGATATCCACATTATGGGTGCAGTTATCCTGATCGTTCCCGCGACCCCAGTGTTTGAACCCGCTGGAGAAATCAGATCCAGATCCGGAAGGAGAGAGACAAATCATCTGTGTTCCTTCCCGGACACGTACTTTCATTTCATAGCGGCAGAGGCCAAGACCCCCGGAGGCGCAGCGACTTTCGCAGGGCGCCCAGCCCCCGGCTCGGCTCTTTTTTGGTACCGCCCCCCCCCCACGCCCCCACCTCCTTGGTCTGTCCCAGAGTGGGAGGGCTGTCAGCGCCTTCCTCTGCCTCCCCTCCCCAGTTCTTGGAGCAGCAGCGCTGATGTCCTGCTAATGGTTTTAATGGTTCTCCCGGCAGTGTGTGAAGTGGTGCGCGGCTCCATTGTTTAAGCAAGCCCGCGTGATGGAGGCTCTTACTTGCTTCCATTAACCTCTGCCTCCCTCTGCTCTGCCGCGAGTTTTCCTTGGGTCCTGGAGGGTCCCTGACACCCATGTGAGGGGGGCGCTGCAGGGTTGGTAGCCCCTGCCCAGGGGCCCTGGAATTGCCAGAATTTGGGCCCCCCTGCTCCTTTCAGGGGCCAGCGTAGAGCCCAGCACTGTTCTCAGCCAGGATGCCGCCCACCCACCTAAACTAAGGGCCCTGGAGTCAGGCTGAGTGACCACTTCCAGCAGCTACCCACTGTGTGATTTTGGGTAAATGGCTTCACCTCTCTGTGCCTCTTTTTCCTCACCAGTCCCTTGAGAGTGAGTGATAATAATACACCGACCTCATAGCGTTATTTTAAAAGTTAAATGACACAGAGCAAGTTGGTTGCTGAGTACAGTGCCAGGCACATAGGAAGCACCAGGAAGTTTCAATGACCTCTAATGCCATTGACAGTAATATTATTATACAACTTGTGTTTAATAGACACAGTGACTGACCTTGAACAAGAAACCAGGGCCATAAAGAGGAGTAAGACAATGTGGTTGCTGTCAGGGAGCTCTGCTCAGTAGAGAGGACGATTCGGCAGCCGTGAACCCTGACCCAGGATGGGAAACAGGAACAAGAAGGGGCAGGGAACCCACCAGGTGTCTCAGGGACTTGCACTTGTTCCAAATGGGATTGAACCACCAAAGTGGGTCCAGGGGAGGAGATCTGAGAGGTAACAGCTCCAGGGGGACCTGGGCTGGGGAAGGCCAGAATGAGTTCGTCAGGAGGAAGAGAGCAGTAGGCAGAGCATGGCCTTTCTGGGAAGCCAGGCCACGCAACAGCCCTTCCGCAGTCAGCTCTGGGGAGCGGGGCGAGGGTTTGGGCAGGAAGTGAGCACGATGCAGGGTGGGCCTTTCTCGGTCTCCCACCTCTCTAAGTGGAGAAGGAAGCAAGCCCACTCTGAATAGCTCTGCCCACGGCCACTTATTTTTAATTGTGGTAAAATAATACGTAACATGAAATTAGCCTTTTTAACCACCCTAAATGTGTCAGTCAGTGGCAGTCAGTCCATTCACAATGTTGTGCAGTCATGACCACAAGATTTTTCCATGGCCCCAAACAGAAACTGTAACCATGAAGCAATAATGCCCCATGGCCCCCTTCCCAGCCCCGGGTAACCACTGTTCTACTTCCTGTCTCTATAAATTTGCCGAGGTACCTCACATAAGTGGCATCATACGTTTGTCCTTCTCTGTCTGGCGTATTTCACTTGATGTTTCCAAGGCTCGTGTGTGCTGTAGCAGGAGACAGAACCACATTCTTTCCATGGCTGAATAATATTCCATTGTATGGCTAGATCACATTGTGTTTATCCATTCATCCACTGATGGACATTTGGGTTGTGTCCATTTTTTGGCTACCCACATTCACTTTTTTATCAGTATCCTTTGGACCAGGTTGTGAGACCCAGAGGGATTAGAACGGGGTTCTGTTCCTTCTCCCTCTGAGTCCTTACCCCTTTTTGTGGCTTTCTATTCACATGGAGACTCTTCAGCCTCCCTCCTGCTCAGAAGATCCCCAAGAAAATGGGCACACCCGTTGGAGGAATAGTTACTGAGTTTCATAGTGAAAGCCTGTCACTTACTTAAACCATGCCTGACTCACAGGACTCAACCTGTAGCCAGCCACCGTACCAGAGTGACGATCTGACTCCCGGGTTCTAGCGTTGGATAGCCATGATGATTTCCTTCCTGTCCTTCCTTGGGCTGGGAGGGAGGTGAAGTCGTGGAAGGAACAGCAGAATGGAGACTTTGCCGTGTCCTCTGCTTCACCTTCGTGTTTGTAGAGCTCTGATGGTCTCTTGAGAAAGCAGAGGTTCTGATGTGTTTCTGTAAAATTAAAGAGTATCTCCATGGGATAGAAATAGAATGGAGAACTTCTAAACTGCTAAAGAAAAGAGAAAAAAAAACCCACAACAAAAAACAAAGAAAAATCGACCAGCCCAGCGAGAATAGGGAAATGGGGAGATAAAAGAAGAAACAACCGAAAGAGAGATTCTGAAGAGAAAACAGAAGTAAGCTAACAGGAACAAGACTAAACATCAGTAAATCACAATAAATATAAATGGGTTAGAGTTCACTAGAGTCAAAAACAGATGGGGTTTTTAAATGGCAAAATCTATTTGGCAGTTATAAAAGACATGTTTTTATAAGTAAATGTTTGAGGCAAAAAAAAAGAGGCATTAAATAGAGCAAAGAGAGACACTTCATGCTGATCAAAGGCATAGTTTCCCAGTATGACTTCAGAGCCTTTTGGCCTCGGAGGTCTGCCCTTGGGGGAGGTCGAGGAGGTCATTTGTTCTGCGGAATGTAAAAACCATCTTGGGCTTCACCATGAGAAGCAGCATCTGTCTTTCGTAGCCCTTGGCATCTTCCCCATCACTGATCTCTTCACCTTTTGTGATTTTTGCTGCTGTCTTGCTGTGGTCTCTTCTCCAGACCAGTATCTTCAAGTGTTGAGCATCCGAGGGTGATCTCTAGGAACGCGCATGCTGTGGAGCCTGTGGAGTTTGTGAGAACGTGGGCTCCGCTGCCTTAGCCACCTCATCCCTCTCATGCTCTCCCCACTGAGGTGTGCTGGGACCACCTCTCAGTCTCCAGCCCCCTTCCTTCCTCCCCAGGCCTTCGTGCCTCTTAGACACCATCAACAGGCCTCTGGAAGCTGCCTGCCTGTTACTTGTTTTTTCATCTTTTTGATTTTTATTTATTGATATTTTTTAAGAAAGAAAGAGGAAGGTGGGGGGGAGAGAGAGAGAGACATCAATTTGCTATTCCACTTACTTATGCATTTGTTGCTTGATTCTTGTTTGTGTCCTGACCAGGGATCAAACCCACAACCTCGGCGTCTCAGGACAGTGCTCTAACCAGCTGAGCTACTCGGCCAGGGCATATCATTGTGTATATTATCATGATTGTGTATGTGTGTTTCATGGCTGAACCAGTTAGCATCCTGTGATTACAGTTCCTTTCTTTTGATTCCCTGGGGTTGGCCATTGCCTCTTTTTCTTTTCCCCCAACCTCAGCCCCCTATCCTTCACTCTTGCTTGTGGTATGTGTGTGTCTTGTCATTTTTATTTTTATGTACTCAAATATATCCATTTTTTTTCTTTAATGGCTTCTGCATTTAAGTCTTTAAAGAGCTAACTCTTCTCCAGCTCCATGTTTTCTTCTAGTATTATGTTTTGTTTTGTTTTCTTAATAGGCTGTTTTTTAAACAGTTTTAGATTTACGGAAAAATTGAGAAGATACTACAGATTTCTTAAATTACCCACCCACTCTCTTTTCCCCTGTTATTAACATTTTACATTAGTTGTTACAGGATACATTTGTTACAAGTGATGGGCCCAATATCGCTACATCGTTGTTAACTAAAGCCCACAGTTTATTTCGGTTTCCCTAGTCGCTGCCTTTTTCTGTCCCTTCGTCCTGTCCTGGACACAGCATGCATTTGGTCGTCAGGTCTCCTTCGGCCCGTCTCAGCTGGGATCGTTTTGCAGACCTTCTTTGTTTTTGATGACTTTGACAGTGGTGAGTGAGGCAGACCAGTCAGGTATTGCATAGAATTCCGGGATTTGTCTGGTGTTATTCTCAATACGTAAAATTGGGGTTATGGGTTATTAGGAGGCAGACCACAGAGACAGAGAGTGCCATTTGTACCACCTCATGTCAAGGATACACACCGTTAACATGATTTATGACTCCTGTGTTGGCCTTGGTCACACCAGCTGCGATAACGTTGGCCAGGTTTCGTCCCTGTAAAGTTACTCGTTCCGCCCCTTCCATGGTGTGGTCTCTGGAGGGAGGTCACCGGGCACAGCCCACGCCTAAGGAGCGGGGGCTTATGCTTTCTTTCCTTTGAGGGCGAAGTGTCCACGGGCATTATTTGGAATTCTTTTGCATGGGGGATTTCTCTCTCCTTCCTCATTTACACATTCATTCAATCATTTGTTTCTATGGTTGTTTATTTTCTATTTGGGTTATAATTAGATACCTCTTCATTGTATTGCTTAAATTGTTGTCGCTTTGGCCACAGGGACCTCTTTCAGTTGGTTCCTGTGCTGTTTTGACAATACCCTCCCTGAGTTTTTCTTCAGGCTTGTTTCTTGTCGGATTTCATTTCATTTTGTTTTGTTTTAATACTTCCTTACTTTCTGGCGCCACACCAGGCAGATATGCTCCAGGTTCATCTTGTATGTTTCCTGCTCCAGTCCTAGAATCGGCCACATCTCCAAGGAGCTCTGACTCCTTAAGTGGAGAATCATATTAGAAAACGAGATCCGGGTGTTAGGTGTGCTCATTGCTGCTGGGGCATCCCTTCTTGTAGACCCTCCCAGCTGACAGAGCAAAATATGTACTTGTTTTTATTTTTCAAATTTAATCTATGATCCATTTGTCCTGGTGTGTTCTGAGATGTGGATCCTGCTTCACCCATTCGCGTCAGCCTCCCTCATTAAAGAATCTGTTTTCTTCCCAGCGATTTGAGTTACCACCTTTGTAATTTACTAAATTTCCATCTGCAATGGAATCCACTTCCATTCAGTCCATTGGTCTCTGTCTCTTCGTGTACCAGCTCCACACCATTTCAAGTTTTAGGACTAATGTGGTTTAATATTGAGTAGAAATGGTTCCCCTTTGTTGTCCTTCTTTTTGACAGTTTCCTTGGTTTGGGGAAAAAAAAGAGTTATTTGGGAAAAATTGTTCAATGCCTCAAATTTTTTGCATGCCCTTCTTAGCGGGGAAAAAGCGCTGTAGAGGCACCGTTGATCTGATCGTGTGAACAAGACACTTTTGCTGCAGGCCTCTCTGTCCATGCAGAAACGGGGAGACTGTGAGCTGGGACCACCAGGAGCCCAGTGATGGAATCTGGAGGCTGTAAACATCGACAGCCCAGTGTCCCCATCCTCCTAAAGATAGTGTCACACAAAATAGGGCATTTCTAAGCTTGAGAGGCAATGTTTTCGTAGCAACCTCTATTTGGAGAAGGCGAGAGAGAAGTGTAAACCCATTGCCAGACATCTTTGTTTTCGGGGTATTATTTTAGTCATCAATGTGTATCGTTGAGAATCTTCAGGTGCTTTCTGGAAACTTGCTGCGGCTTCCGAACACTCAAGGAGAAGGAGCACTGGCAGGGCAGCCTGGGTTCAGAGAGGTCTGCGTCTCTTCCTCCTTCCTGCTTCCCTGTAGTGGGACAAAAGCAGAAAACAGCTGACATCCTGTCTTGAAAACCAGTTGCCTGATGGAGGTGCTAGATACATCCGAACCTAAACGGTTCATTGTCCCCATCAGCTCCTAAAGGCTCAGTCCCCTTCCAGGCTGCCCGACGTCCACGCCCCACATGCAAGGATGCAGACGTGGCCTTGCAACTTCATTATCCAGGGAAAAAGGCACACAGTGCCCATAATTTACTGACGCAGGCAGGACAGCTACCTAGTGCCGTGAGCAGGATCCTGCATACAGGGCTGGCCTGGGACGCTTCATCTGTGTCAAGGGAAGAGCCAGGGGCAAGGTCAGGCGCCGCTACCTGGGCCTCTGTAAATGGGAGGCGGCAGCTCTTCTCGGAGCTCTCCCCGTGAACCGCCTGTGAGGCACCCTGGGCAGCTGACTCCCTGCTCTGTCTCTATGAGGATGAGGGAGACCCAACAGGAAAGGCGGTGTCTCTCCCAGCTGAGCCAGGAAAGGGTGGCTTGAAACATCTAGATGGTCACTGAACCCACCGCTGACCTTGTGACCCCTCCAATTCTGGGCCCTGGCCTGACTGAGACCCAGAGGGGCCTTGGTGTCTTGTGGCTAAGGCCTGTTGGATCTTTGTTGGTGTTTTGAATGACTAATCATCTAGAGCAAGTGGGATGTTTTGGGCAGGGCACTTTTGCGCGGCCCTCCCTCTTTGTCACATATTTTTGAGGACAAGACCCTTGGTGGCTTTTGTATAGACTTAAGGCTCTGAAACACAGGCTGCTTGGCTTCTGGCAGCTGAGCATGCGTGTTGGTTGTGGCTTTCACACAGGCTCCTGGCCCACCCTGACTCTCGCCAGTCTGAGGGTTCCTTCTCAGGTGGGGCCCAGATGGTTTCCAGCACCCCAGCCAAGAGCTGCTGCAGGAGACCCTACCCCGCTTGGTGGGTGGGTGGGCTGCGGCTTTGTAACCAGACCTGGAGGATCCAGGAGGGTTTCTGAGGCTTCAGCAGCTGACGTCTAGAGATCAATTAGAGATAATGGCTTTGGGTAGACTCGGAGAAGCACAGCCAAGATTTTTCCTGGTTATGATTGTGTTTACCTCATTAATGGGCCTTGGGCGGGCTGGCAGCTCCCCCACCTCCACTCAGAAGGAAACAGAGGCTTCTGCTCATAGTCCGCCAGACCCTTGGCCTCCCTGTGACCCAGGGTTTGTGTAGCTTTTAAACATTGTCTTCCTTTGTTCACTCAAAAATCATTTAAGTTCCTACGGTGTCCTGGACACCGTTCTCAGCACTGAGGATTCAGCAGCGAAGGAGACAGATAAGAGGCCTACTGTGAGGGAGCTTACAAACTGCAGAGATGACAGACAGGTCCATCAGGGGAAAAAAATACACAAAAGTGAGGAGTTTAGGGCAGGAACGAAAACAGGGTCAGCTGATAGATTGTGCCTCTGGGTGAGAAGGTCTCTCAGCAGAGGTGGCACCAAGCCCAGACCTGAATGATAAGAAGTGGCAGGCCCTGTGGCGATGAAGGGGAAAGGGCTTTCCGGGTGGAGCAGACAGTGAGTGCAAAGGCCCTGGGGCAGGAACAACAAGGGGACTAGGGCAGAGGGAGTAAAGGGGTGGCAAGCCTGGGCTAAGCCCGACAGCACTCTCAGGGCCTGCCAGCCGGGTACCAAGGTCGTATGTGCCATGTGAATGAAACCTTATGGGGCATCTTCTTCTGACAGGAGGGAGCAGATGTGTGACAGGGGGGTGATCGCGAGTGGGGACAAGCACCCAAGAGGGCGCCCAGTGACTCTGGCTCGTTCTGGGGGCAGCCCTACTCCGACCAGCTGTCTGACTTTCATTTCTCCTGCTGCAGCTTCCCTGTGAGTGGGGCAGCAGGCTTGGGTCAGACTCGGTGGTTTTCAAAGTTTGCTTTTTGACAGAGGAACCCCTTTCTTCAAGGAAACTCTTCAGGGAGGAAGTTCAGTGTATTCAGGGTCAGCCGCAGGCAGGCATGTCACCGGCAAAGTGGAGAAAGGGGACCAGAGCTCTGTCTACCTGCTCCTCCTACCCCCAGGCAGCCCCTCCCCACCTTTCAGCAGTGCCCCAATCACAGGGCCTGGGTAGCCCTGAGCTTCAGACCAGGTACGGAAGACAGCCAGAGAGAGGCTCAGCCCAGCAGGGCCACAAGCAGCCCAGCCTCAGGCTGGGCACTCCTTTCTCCCCAGCAGAAATGAGTGACAGACCCCATGCCTTGCTAGGCCCATGGTCATTTAAGGCTTGGATATTTGGAATGGCTTCAAGTACCTCAAGCAAAAATAGGACTGAAACAGAAGAAACTCTTTAATGGGAACACTGCTGCAGCTCAGGAAGTGCCCAGGCATGCCTGCGCAGTAGCCTTGGCGTCTGCACTCCGGCAGGGTCCATAGGTAATGGAAGTGAGTGCTTGGCTTCCCAAGGAACCACGGCACACACAACAGGGGCCCAGGCACAGCCCCCTTCTCAGTCTCTTCAAGAAGCTGACACTCTAGAAAAAAGGCCACCTAGAAGGGGGGGTTTCTTGCCGTGTAGTTCATTCACAAACAGGAGGACTGTGAATCAGTCAGAGATGCTTTTGAGTAAAAAGTGCAAAAACCCAGCTGACTGCACAGCAAAACATGAAGTTTTTTCACTCCTGAAACACAAATGGAGGAGCCACTGTTAGCGCTGATGCCGGCAATGTGGGTTTGTGCCTCTGTGATAGTGTTGAACTTTTCCTCATGGTTGCAAGGTGGCTGCTGTTGCTCCACCCATTTTGTCCACATTCAAGGTGAGAGAAAGATGGGAAGGGGTAGTATAAGCTTAGTCCAGCAAAGCAAAAGTTTCCCCAGAAAGTTGCCAATAGACTTTTGTTGACATCTCATTGACCAGAACAGGGTCACATGGCCACCCCCAGATACAAGGGAGGCTGGGCAAGAAAGAGCTGCATCTCCCAGCTCCTTCTAGTTGAGAAAGGAAAGGGAGAAATGTGAGTGTCAGGTAAGTTAGTTCTCAGTATCTGCCCTGGCCTAGGCCCCACGGACCTGGTGTGACAGTGCCCTTGGGTGTTAAGATGCCAAGGCACCACAGCACGCACAGTAGGCACCCACCCACAGCAGGAAAAGACTAGTAAAGGAGAGAAACAGAGAGGGAGCAGGAAGGAAGGAGAAGAGAGCAGGGGGGCAAGGAAGAGGACAGGAACGATTGTTGAGGGCCTTCTGTGTGTCAGGCCTCACAGAGAACAGGGGACGAGGCCCAGTTTCGGGGAGCTTAAGAAACATGACCAGAGTCGCACAGTTACTGAGAATCAGAGCCCACTCCCTCCAACATCAATGCTGTTATTTCCCAAGGGAAGGAGGGGGAAAGAGGAAGGAAAATGTGCTAGCCAAGGTGAGCCTGCACCGTCAGCTTCATGGGGACAGGCCCGGGTCACTCATCTCACCACCACAGTCCCTGCTCCCGGGTCAGGCCCCAGCACGTAGTAGGGGCTCACCAAATGCTTGTGGCCTGATGTCTGTATCATTAATTACTTCTTTTCCACACTACCTCCATCACTAATGATCACAAAGTGTTGGACAGGTGCTCTGTGCTGGGCGCCAGTCCAGTCCCCTGCAGGCATCGCTGCATTTAAGCCTCACAGCCGCCTTTCAGAAACAAGTCCCTGCTGTTGTCCCCTGTTTTATTTTATTTTTTAAAAATTTATTTTAGAGAGGGGAAGGGAGGAAGAGAGGGAGAGAAGCATCAATGTGTGGTTGCCTCTCGTGTGCCCCTTTGTTGGGGGGACTGGGCATGTGCCCTCAATGGGAATCGAACCGGTAACCCTTTGATTCGTGGGCCGGTGCTCAATCCACTGAGCCACACCAGTTGGGGCCTGTTGTCCTCTATTTTAGACACAAGAAAACCAAGGCTTGGAGCGGTTAAGTCACCTACCTGCCTGAAGTCACACCAAGGAAAGGCCTGAATGCAAACAAAACACACCCACTAATCTCTGCGACTCCAGCCACCAGCAGCTCTGGCTCCGGAGCCCTCAGCCATTACCCACCCACCCACACGGTACCTGTGGTCATTGCAGGGTTTCAGCCGAAACGGGAAGTGCTGTCTGTCCCTTCCTCTTGATAGCCTGCTCCCGTTTCCCAGCACGTCTTGCTTGGCGCAGCAGATGAAGTTAGCATTTTACAGCCTGCAGAGGGGCCCTCTCCTGTCCCCAGTCACCTGCTGAAGGGCCAGCTAGAGCATCCCCTGCAGACGCCTCAGGCCCAGCCTCCCTCAGGAGCTGCACGGAGAAGCCTCGGGCTCTGGCCAGAGGTCGAATGCCTCCAGCAGCCCCAGTCCGCTCCCAATCCCCAGCCTGAGGGAGACCACTGGCTGCCCTGGGGCCCAGACTGGCTCTGGTGGCTTCCTCGTTCTGCTCTGCTGGAGGCCAGGGAGGTGCAGCGTCCCACAGCCCAGCCCCGTGGGCCCACCTTAGCAAGGCCCACCATGCGCTCAGGAGCACAGCACACCCTTGTTCAGACCTTGGCTTGGTCACTAGCTTCCAGTGCCGGGACTGTGGGCGTGTCCCCCGTGCACTGTGTCCTCACTGCTGGGTGACCGGGTGAGTCATTTAATCTCCCTCGAAGAGCCCCTACTCCATGGGTGTAAAATGGCAATTAATATTGACCTTGTTATTCGGCTGATGAAATAAGCTAACATGTACTTCCACCCAGCACGGTGCTGGTGCAGTAATTGATTACACTGAGCTCTGAGCTGCTCAGCCATGGTAACCAGTCTTGGCTTTCTGCTTTTGTCTCTCAAACCTTTAGTGAAGTGTAACATACGTGCAGAGGAAAGCACGTATCATTGAGTGGACAGCTCAGTGAATTCTCACCAACTGAATCCACCTCCCATGACCAGTTCTCAGATCAAGAAATAGAAGAGCCCTGGCTGGTGTGGCTCAGTTGGTTGGAGCGTCATCCTGTAAATCATAAATTGAAAGGTTGAGGGTTCGATTCCCAGTCAGGGCACATGGCTGGGTTGCAAGTTCAGTCCCCAGTTGGGGCGCGTGTGAGAGGCAACCGATTGATGTTTCTTTCACATTGGTGTTTCTCTTCCTCTCTTTCTCCCTTCCTTCCCCGCTCTCTAAAATCTATGAGCATGTCCTCTGGGGAGGATGAAAAAAAAGGAAATAGAACACTGTCAGCACCCCAAAGACCCTCTGTGCCCCTTCTAGTCACTACCCCTCAGCCAGGGTGACTGGCCACTGTCCTGACCTCTAGTAGCACGGATTGGTTTGCCTGTTCTAGGACTTCATGTGAAAGAGTCATATGGCGTGAGCTCTTCTGCTCACACGTGTGCGTTTGTGAGAGCCATCTGTGTTGAGGTGTGCAGAGCCGGTTCGTGCTGCCCTGCTGCCAAGTAGTGCCCGGTGTCGATGCGCCACAGTGTCCACTCTCTGTTGGTAGATGCCTGGAGCTGCGGTGAACAGCACTGCCGTGACCAAGCGTGGGTGCTCCTTCCTGGGGGTGCACATCTAGGAGTGGAAGTGCCGGTCTGTGTCTGGCCTGGGGTCTGGCTGAGCCTCTCCAGAGGGGCTAGGAGGGAGGGGAGAGGGAAGAGGAGGGAGAGCACTTTGTGGGAGTCACGAGCACGGCCACGCTGAGAGCGGTGTGGTTAATTCCAGGCTCTGCCGCAGACCTCGGGGCTGTGCCAGGCAGCGGACGGGACAGGTTTCTGAGTCACACTGTGGTGAGTTCCTACTACGTGAGGGATGCCACCGGGGGCTCTGCCACCGGAGAGCCTGTCCCAGCCCCTGAGAGCTCGCTTCCAGTTGGAGAAATGAGGTGTAACACAGGAAACAGGAAGTGACACAGGGCATTAAGTGACAGAAGACTAAGCGAGGCCTGTCCCCAGAGCCAGCTTGCTGGTCTGTGAGACTGACATGGCAAGTTCGGCGGGGTCCAGGTTTGGCAGGGTTGGAGGGTGTCTTTGCCAGCCACCTAAAGCCGCGTTCCCCTGGCGAATGCCTGTGCATTCGTCAGTGCCCAGCTGAGGGGTCACGTCTTCAGTGGAGCCCTCAGCATCCCCTGTGTCCTCTCGCATGCTGGAGACTTCCTTCCCAGCAGGCCCCACAACTGCCAAGTGTGAAGCGAATACACATCCAACAACCAGAAACTGTGTGGTCATTTGTTCAATCTCTTTCCCGCTGGCCTGCAGGCTCCACGTGGGCGGACCTGTGTCTGTATTATTCATTACTTCATTCAGACTGACGGTGCCTGGCATGTGGTGGTGGGTTTACACACATTTGTGGGAAGATCATGTGCCCGAAAGCATGCATGATCAAAGGCATGGCGAGGGTCACCCGTGGGTGACTGAGGGGCAGAAGATGGTGAGTCTGTCTGAAGCACAGTTCACAGTTTAGGACAGAAGGCTGTACACAGCCGGCAGAGCGGTGGAAGGCCTCGGACACCGGGCCAGAGAACTATACCTTGGTTGTGCCAGCAACTGGGCGCTGTTGAAGGCTTTGGAGTAGGAGAGTGACATAAACAGAGATCGACCAATGACATTTTAAAGCAACACATTCCTGAAAAGACGGATGGGACTGATTGGACCTCTGCCGTAGCTGTTAGGAAAGTGTGTTTCAACAAGTCAGACTCCTTTGGTCGTACCCGTCACGGGAAATTCCCTAGCTGGAGAAGGAAGGAGCAAGCAGTATTGGGCTGTCTCCTAGACTTCAGAAAAGGCGACAAACTGACTAGGAGGTTGCAGCCACCTGTGCAAAAATCAGCGGGTGCGAAAAATAAATGGATAGGCTGCGCCACGACCCACCCCGCAGATCCAGGATTCTGAATTCGGCACATGCAAAACAGTCGGTGCCTCTGTCCAGGCTCCTCTTTCTCGCTGGACACCTGCCCCACTTGCCACCTGTCACGTTCCTCCCACCTTGTCTTGATTCAGAGTAGATGTCACCTCCTCCAGGAACCTCCCCCTTGCCCAGCCCCTCAGGTGGAAACAGTCCTGGTTTCTCCATAATTGTGCTCACCTGGAGTGCCTCCCTACTGTGGCATGGGCTCAGTTGTCTTTATTATGCTGGGGTAGGGAGAGTTCATGGGGGCAGATATTACAATATATTCTAGAGCTGTACTCTTGGGACAGGAATAGATCAATAGAATAGAATAGACCATTCCAAAAATAATGGGAAATTAATGTTCTATAAAGACGGCATTTTCAATCAGTGGACAAAGATGAGTTATCTAAAAGATGGCGTGGGGACAACTTGGATAGTCATTAAAAAAACAACCTAGATCTTCACCTCCCTACTTACATGGGGATAACTTACAGATGGAATAAAGATTTAACTGTGACGAAGCTATAAATGCTCTAGAAGAAAATATGAATGAATTAGTTTTATAATCTTAAAGTGGGGGAAAAAACTTGGTTTTTACCAGAAGCCCTAAAACCCTAAAGAAAAAAGAAAACTAATGGGATGATAAAAAATTTCCATATGGCAAAAAAAAAGTCCCCTCATAAACAAAATAAAAAGACCACAAAAAGAAAACATATTTGTAAAATATATGACAAAAGATTAAGTTCATTTCCAAAGACTTCTTACAAAACTTTTTTAAAAAGGATTGCCAACCAAAGCATCCAAGTAGAGAAACGGACAAAGAATATAAACAGACTGTTAGAGAGAGGAAGGGAGAGAGGGAGGGAGGGAAAGACAGACAGAAAGACAGACAGTGACCAGCAAACGCGACGCACATAAACATGTGCTCACATTTCCAAATGCAGAGGGTGGGGAAATAAGAGATGCCACTTTCGCCTTTCGGACTGGCAAAGGTAAAAGAGATTGCTGACGCGAATCACTGGCAAGCGCGCAGTGAAATGAGAACGGCCAGGCATTGCTGAGTGAACTGGTGCGGCATTTGTGGAGAGGGGTGTGACCGTCACTGTGAAAATGTAGAGTCCTGGTGATGATGACAGAAGTCCCCGCTTACCAAGCACTCCTTCTGGGGAAAAGGGCAGACAGTATCTTATGACCTAACTTCTGAAGTCATACACTGTCCTTTTCCTACGGTCCCTTTAGTTTCTCGGGCCTACTCATTGTGACGAGACCTAGGGTGTGACACCAGCGAGTGAGGGTCATTGGGGGTCATCTTGGAGGCTGGCGACCACAGTTTCTAATTTCAAAGGGGACACTTTGGTGTCAAATACTACATTAAACACACCACCTTATTATCCACTTTGTGGGTAAGGACATGGAAGCGCACGGAGGTTTAAGTGTGGTGCCCAAGGTCACTTGTCCCATTTGGCAAGACTCTCTCTCCAGACTCTGGGCTAGACCTCCGTCTGGTCTCCCCACTGCTGCTCTTGCTTCCTTGTACTCTCATCTCCTCGGGTCTAAAGACATAATCCTTAGTCCATCATTTCCTCACTCTTAGAATAAAATGCACACACCTCACCGTGGTGTACAAGGCTCTGTGTTCTTGGCCCCGTGTGCCTCCTCACCCTCATCTCCCCCCATGCCCACTGCCATCGGTCGCCTTCCTATCCCTCAAACCTGCCAAGCCCCTTCCCACCTCACAGCCTTTGCACTAGTTGTTCTCTCCCCCTGAAAGACCGCTCCCCAGGTCTCCACCCAGCTGTCAGCTTCTGCCACCCCAGCGTCCACGGCCTTCCCCGACCACTCGGCCCAGAGCTGACACTCGTCTTCCCCGTCACTCCCCTATCCTCTGCCTCTCCTTGACGCTGTCTCCACCTCAATCCTTAGGTCCAGGACCCAACCAGGATTCAAACTTGGCGTGTAGCTGCTACTTATTTCTCTTTAGTGTCATGATTTAGAACAGTCAAGTTAATAACAGAGGATCTTTTGAGAGTTCAGGACTGATCCACATTATGATCAGATCTAGGTTGAGCATTTGGGGGAGAACACAACGTAAGTGGTGCTGTATCCTGTTATTGCACCCCTTCAGGGGGGGCACATTGTGTCAGGTGGCCCCACTTTGCTGAATTGGATCACTTGGTTGGGGCCTGTCTGGCAGATCTCTCCATTGTGCAGGCACATGTTCCCTCCTGTCGTTAATAAGTAATTTGTAGGGATAAATGTTTTTTTAATGCTTTGAGATGCTTAAACAGCATCTGCTCTGGTCACACTAAGATCCTGTTATTCCCAATAATAACCCCCTGGTTCCGCCCTGGCTGGTGTGGCTCAGTGGATTGAACCAGTCTGTGGGCCGAAAGGTTGTTGGTTCGGTTCCCAGTCGGGACCCAGGCCTGGGTTGCAGGCCAGGTCCCCAGTTAGGAGCCTGGGAGAGGCAACCGATTGATGTTCCTCTCTCACATGGATGTTTCTCTCCCTCTCTTTCTCCCTCCTTTCCCTTCTCTCTAAAAATAAATAAACTGTAAAAAAAAAAGAAAGAAAGAAAGAACCCCCTGGTTCCCATGGCTAAGACCCCACCTGTGGACAGGCCCATTTCACATAGGAAGCTACAAGGAGGGGCTGCTGCTTAAGAAGCACCATGGAGCAAATGCCCTACCAGCTGCAGAACCTGAAGGAGACAGGAAGGCAGCACTGCCCCCTTAAGCAGACGGTAACAGCCTTCTCTGCCGTGATCCCCCACCAGACTGGGACGCAACATTGGGAGAATTAGTGGTCAGAAAACTAGGTCATGCCATTCCTTGTTAGGACCCGTGCTGTGGCCTCTTTAAGGGTGGAGGGGGTTGTCTAGAGGCGAGAGGATGCTGAAAGCAGCCTACACAAGGTTACTCAAGGTGTGGCGGCTCCTGCAGGAGATTTCTGCAGGCTTCAGCACACGTAAAACTTGCCTAATTCCCGGCGCTGCTAAACAGCCAGGTGATTCCAGGGCTCCCAACTGCTTCTGTGGGTAGAGCGGGGCTGGGACTGTTTTATCTCAAGGATGGTAGATGAGTTCACATTTCATGCTCAGAGAAAATCACTGCTCTGCCCTCTTGGGCAGTACTCTCTCTCTTTTATTAGTCACAGAAGAACTGGGTTATCTGGGCTCAATTCCACCTTTGAACTTCAGGTGGATTTGGCATTATATTTCAAGCCCAGGTGTCCACCACTGCTGTGAAATGGTGACCCGGGGCCAGGAGAAGTCGAAGGTCTCTAGAAATGTGGTGGGAAGAGATGGGCAATCCCGGGCCTGAATTTCTCATTTTCAGAGTGAGGAAGGACAGTTTCCGTGTTTGCAACACCCACACTTCCCTGGATGAACTGAAGAGTTGTGGCCACTAACCCTGAACATCATTACGAGGCACCAACATGTGTGGCCTTTCCGGTAACGAAGCCTCCAAATGGTCTCTCACCATGGAGGGTGCAAAGGAGAGACGTAACAGAAAACCGGGAAGAGAGAATTGGTTTGCAAACGCACTTGACTGCAGGGATCAAAGGTGCCAATGAGTAACATATGAGCTGCATATTGACACGAAAGTCTCCAGCATGTGCGGAGGGAAGTCTGGGTGCCTTAATTTGACGTGTTGTCATCTTCTCCTTTTTCTAATGGGCGAGTATGTATACTCAGCTCTGAACCTGTGCTGTTGTACTTCCAACTCGCACCTGTAGAGGGAGACTTGTTTACCTCGGATTGTTCACAATGCAAAGCTTTCAGTGGAAGAAAGAAAAAAGGCTTTTTACAAAAAAAAAAAAAAAAAGTTGGAAGGTTAAAGGCAGTTTCAAAATTGCAAACAATTGCAGTGGCTGTCTCGTTTTCTCTTCTTTGTTGGTTCCACTGTGAATGAGTTGTAGCGTAAAGTCAGTAGAAATTGCCCTTGCATTCGACCCGAGGAACCAGGAGGTGGGATCGTTATTGGGTTTTGTTTTGGTGTTTGGCCATTTTCTCACAGAATTCCACGAGAGCAGCTCCCCAGCCCTGTTAGAGCACAAGATTTTTCTGAAGACTGACCTGATGTAACGGAGGGTGTGCATTTGGGGAGGGGGGCATCTGCCCTTGACCCATCTTCCCTGTCGGCTCTAATTCTGCGGCTTCGGGAAGAGCGTGTTGTATTTCAGGCTGAATTTGAGGTTAGTTTGGAGATCCAGGGCCCCCCACTCTCACCCCGCGACGCCCCATGCCGCCTTCTCTAGCACCCCAGGCGGATGAGGTGTGTCTGCGCGGAGGACGGCGTCTCTGACCCGCGTGGGGCATCCCTCTCCTGCGAGGCTGAGTCTCCGCGTACAGTGCGCGCCCAGGTCTGGGACAGAGCTGCATTCTTGGTATTATTCTGTTACTTTACAACTGTAGCTAGCGCTCAGTAAGGAGTCCGCACGGTGTGGTCCAGAGGAGCACAATGACCGGTGGGAGGGAGCCGGGACCGAGCCGGTGGCGAGCTCTCGGGATCGCCGGAATGTTTGGGTGGGACAGGTGAGCCCAGCCTCGACTATGAGGCGCCCGCCTGGAGGAAGGAGGGGTGCCGGGGCGGGTGTAAAACAAGTGGTGGGAAAGAGACAAAGGAAGAGTGAAGAGGCGAGGTGGTGCGGAATAGAGAGAGGGGGAGGGGAGTGGGCAGCGAGCCGAGGAGCCCGAGCTTGAACTTGATCAAGAAAAGGGGGCCCTGAGGTGGGATGGGGGGCCCGGCAGAGAGCCAGCCACGTGTCTGGCTTTTCCAGACCTGGGTCTCGCTCCCACAGCCCAGGGGCCCAGCAGCCCCGCCCCGCGAGGACCCGCGTCCTCCGGGAACTGGGAGACAGGCGGGGGGTCGAGGGTGCCCGAAGGCCCTGGGGCGCCGAGAGTTCCTAAAGGGGCCTGAGTCACTTTCTTTGGGCTAAGTCTCTTCTCTCCTGGCCTGAACGCGGAGAGCCGACTGTGTGCCCTCCAACCCCCACCCAAGACTCGAAGACGGCGGCCTCCGGGAGCAAGGGGAGGGCACAGACCCCACCGCCTTCTTTCCCGGGCCCAGCCCCTGGCTAGGATCTTCCTCGAAGCGCTTCGCCCTTAAGAGCGCTCTCCCCCAGAAGCGCACGGCGGTGCGTCCAGTGCGCCCTCATCACCCCCCCTACCTGGCCCAGCACCCCTCCTTCCTCCTCCTTCCCCCCGCCCGCCTCTCCCTCCCTTCTCTCTGTGGGTGCCTCCTTTTCCTCGCCCCCTCCCCCCGTGCCCACTCCTCCATCTCGCCCGCCCTCCACCACCTCTTCCTGCTGCTCCTCCTACTCCCCTAGCGTGCGCCCTCCCGGCGCTCCCCTCCCCCGGCCCCCGGCCCCCGCCCCGTGCCGGGTCCCGCCCCCCTCCCCCGCCTCCCCGTGCCCGGTGCCCCCCTCCCCCTTCCTCCCTCTCGGCCGCGGCGCCGCCGCTGCCGCCGCCGCTTGCCTGGGCCCTCCTCCTGGCCACCCCCGCCCCCGGGCCGGGCAGTGACGCGCCGCGGCGGTGCCAGCCCCTCTCCCCGGGCGGCCGCGGCGGCGGCAGCAGCACCAGCAGCAGCAGCTGGAGCTGTGGGGCTGTCACCGCCGCTCACTCGCGGAGCCCGACCGCCCGTCTCCGCCTCGCCTCGCCTCCCGCCCAGGTACGGAGTCCGGCCCAGATCCCCGGGATCGGGCAGTTTCTGGGCCCCTGGCCGCCGCCCCCCTCCTCCCACCGCTGCCGCCGGCCGTTGAGCTGCGGTTAAGGGGGCGGGGGGCTGGGGGGTTCCGGGGAGGGGGACGCGGGGGAGCTTCCTGCGCCAAGGCTGAGGAGGGGGGCGTAAGGAAGCGGCTGCGCCCTGGGCGGAGTGGGCTGGGGCGGGGGGCGGGGGAGTGTGACCGAGTGGTGGGGGCCGTGAGGTGCCCGAGAGGTGTGCCCAGCCCGGAGTGCCGGGGTCGCCGGGCGCACTCCACTCCTGGGCCGCGCGCGCCGCGGGTCCTGGGGGGCGGTGATTGTGTGCGCCGCGCCGCGGTATTGTGCGGCGGCCACACCGTTTGCAGCGAGCTGGGCACCGCGTCCCGGGGAGGAAGGCGTTCTCGGGCGGCGGGGTGTGGGCCGGGCTCGGGTTGCCGCCGCCGCCGCGGCCGCGAGAAGGGAAGTGGACTGTGTTTAGGGATGTGAGGACGGGAAGCGCTGAGCGGCAGGGAGGGGCTGCCTGCCGGGGCGCAGGGAGTTGAGACGAGGTTTGCAGAGTTGAGCCCACTTTGGCAGGCCGCGGCCCCTGCTCGGAGCCGGCGGACCCGGGGCGCCTCTCAGGTGTGCGGTGGCAGCGGCAGCCGGGGCGTCGGCGGCCCCGGGCGGAGGGGCAGCTTCTGCGCGAAGCGGGCACTTGGGGCCGGAGCAGCTGTCCGGAGTGAGGGCGCGCGCCCGGGTTGAGTTAGATTTGCACCGCCGCTCGCCGCTCTTCGCCTAGTCCTCGGGGCCAGACACTTCGTCGTGGGGCGGCTCGGGGAGTGCCATTCCCGTTTTTATTACAGCTGCTGGGTTCAGGAGTGCCCCCCCCCCCGCCCCCGCTGCTCCCACCTGGAGCTCCGTTTGACCGAGTCTGGTCGCCCCTACCGGGCGGCGCTTCCTGAGGGAAGTTCTCATTAAGCCTCGCTAATTAGCATTATTCCCGGAGAAAGGTTAAGGTTAGACCGTCCTTTTCCTTCTCGGGAGGCCCACCCCCCTCCTCCCCAAGAACACAAAAGCACAAAAAGAAAGTGTGAAGAGGCGCAGATCAATGGAGAAGCCACAAACCCATTAATTCAAATGGAATCTCTCCCCCCCTCTAAAACATTGATTTTTCTTTCTGTCTGCTCTGAGGGGAGATTAATAACCTCCTGATTTCACCTGAAATGGTGTTTGGACTCTGTGATTTCCTCCTCTTTCTGAGAAGGATTGTGGCTTGAAATAGACTCTCCCTTGAGATAAAGCCCTACTTATCCCAGAATCAGCTGGAAACCCCAGCCGGGGCCCCACCAGGTGGGGCTTGTGACAGGGAGATTTGGCGGGGGGCTGTCACAACTCTGGGAGAGGCATCTGTGGATGGAACCAGAGGCCCCATCTGCCCCCTGCTTCTGGGTTGTGGGTTGGTGTGGGGGAAAGGCCTCTTTATGGCCGGCCCCAGTGGTAGTTTAACCCCCAGGTAGTAAATTACCCCTTCATTGGAAAACCATTAGGGCCTAAATGTGTCCTTGAATAATATCAAGCTCCTGTCTAATCCCAGCTCCAGCTGGGCTTGTTTTATAGACTAGGGTTTTAAGACAGCACCTCCTCCCACACCCACTGCATCAAGGCTGGGTGATGCCCCATTCAGCACCTTCCTGCTTCTGAAGCTGGGAGCCGGCCACCCCAGGGCCTTTCCCCTAGCTGAGAAGGCTGATTTTGGGGAACTTACCCTGCCTGGGCCACCCTGAGGCCATGTGGTGCTGGCCTGCCCCTGAGTTGCTCAAGAACTTTTTTGTCTTGTCTGGGCCCTTTTCTTGGAAAGAAACTCCTGCAGGGCATTGTGTCAGAGTGGTCCCTTCTAGCCCTCCTTTCTGGATGGAAGAACCTTGTCTGCTACAGCCCATCTCTCCAGCCTCCTTTTAAAGAGACCCCTTTTAATGGCAGGGCCCAGGGTATCAATGAGGCCCTCGTGGTGAGGAGTGCTGGGAAAACAGCCAGTTGCCTTTGCTTAGGAAACAAAAGCCTGTTTTACACTCGATACACTACTAGGAAGGTGTTGAAAATGCTCACTCCCAGCATCCAGCGTCCATGACAGCAGGGACAACAGAGCATTCCCAGGTATTTGTGAATATGTTTCTGGCAGGCCCTGTGTGTTTGAGGGAGAGACAGAGCATCCCTAAAATGTGGTTGTATGGCTGGCTATGTCTCAGCCCTCTCCACTTCACAATTCCCAGAAGAGCTATTCTTGTAAGCAGAGGAGCTGTGTTAGCAGGAAGGAGTAGAATTGTACAGGGTGTGTCCCTGGGAGGCTGGCCGCCTACCCTGGTGGCCAGATGGGCTTGGGATAGAGCATGAAGCGGCAGCCTTGGGACCCCACAGCTGCCAGGAGCAGTGGGTGACCCAGCCACCCTAGGAGTTCACTTGTACAGTCCCTTCACGACAGGGATTTGAGCCCTGGCTACTTCAGATCCTGAAAGGGGGGCAGGTGGGGTTCGTCTTCCGTTAATAAGCCGTCTGATGAACTGAAGTGGTTAAGTTGGGGTCAGATGTGGTGCAGTACCTTCTTGGCATGCTCAGAAGGCTGCGTGTAATGCTTGCTGACATGAAGACAAGGGGAGGAATGGCCTCAGATTCAAGGATGTCCAGGGCCTGGAAGGGCCTGCAGGTGTTCCCGAAGGAGGTGCTCACTTTCCACATCTCAGTGCCCGTCTGCTTGGATAGAGCTGGTGCTGGAGCAACTGCCCTGCCTGGTGGTCTGTTGGCAGGAGCTTCAGCCTCTCACCAAACAGACCCAGAGGCTGGACAGAGAGGGGTCTGTTTCCTGCCCAGCCCAGCAGCACCCCCTGCACATCCCTACCCACTCACTACCCCTCCTCTGAAATGCATCCCCGGGGCTCCTGGTCCTGACGTGTGGCTTTACAGTTGCACGAAATTCCCAGCAAATCCTGCTCCTTTTCTTTCTCAAAGCAAGTGGTGGAGATAGAGTTACAGCTCTGGGGAAAGGCCTGGAAAATGTTGTGTGAGGCACGCCCCAGGATCCCTGTCCTGGAGGATGCAAAGGGCTCAACTTCAGAGGCACCAGGAACCCAGTTCCCGAGAAATTGACCCCAGTTGTAAAATAATCAGGTTACTGATAGCACCTGCCCATGGTTACATGCCATGGATACAGGCGCGCTTCCACCATTTCCCCTCTGGTCTCCCGTTTTCTCCTCCTCCTGGGCTGGGCAGTGGTTGGTGCTAGTTTGCTTGCAGAGAAGGAAGGGCCTCAGAACCTGGGTGGAGAGAAACTGAACCTGCCTGTGAATTTTGGACTGCAGATAAGAGCAGGGCAGGCTCCTCTCCTTCTGCCCAGGTTGGGGTGTGTCCCAGGGGCTGGCTGGGTGCTGCCCATCTGCCCCCTCCCATTCTTGAGTTCCCTTTTCAGAAGGGCAGTTGGCTCTATCACTCTGGACCAAAATGACTCAGGCCCTTTGGTGCCGAATAAATGGTGGACTTGACCGACACGTGGGAAAGGCTTCAGGCTTCAGGGTGTCGGAGGGCAGAGGTAAGAGGAGTCAGGGGCAGCTAGCCAGCCAGTCACATGGGATCTGGAGGGAGGGGGCCGGGAAGTAATGGATTGTACACACATTTTGGAATGAAAGTTTTACTGAAGTTTGTTTACAGAAAGAGAGAAATTAACAGACCAAATTCCCTTGAAATTCCAGGAGGGGAAAGCAAGAAGTCCCCATCTCATGACTTATGACCTCTGGGCAAGCCTGGGGGACACACCCTAGATCCATGCAGAGGCCTGCGGCCCTGCCACTTACAAACCTGTGCCTCCTACAGGTCCCTCTGGACTTGGGTGTATTTTGCCCCTCTGAACAGTTGTTGATGGCTCTGAACTGTGTGTGCTGGCAATTGTCTGTGTAATTAGCCTGCTCGTGGAGCCTTGGCTCCGTGTAAGTGGGTGAAGTTAGCATCCCCCCTCAGCAGCGGGGGCTCTGCTCTAGCAGATGAGTTGCAAAGGGGTCTTGGGAAGGCTGTTCTTCTAGGTCAGCCCTGAAAGTGAAGGTATGGAAACTAAATCTGATTGGAACTTTATTCTTAATGGACTTGATTGCTCACTTAAAAAAAATTACTGGGGCAATAGTGTCAAAATCTTAGAACAACCACTTACAAAACAGAGACTCATGTGCCAAAACCTTGGGGGCCATGAAGAAACTTGCTAGGGAGAGCGACATTGTCCATCGATAACTGTGGAGGGGGTTCACAGCCCCCTGTCTCTGCGCTTCTCTCTCCCCAGACAACAAGGTCCTGGGGGAAAGGAGCCCTCCTTAGTCATTTGTGTCCCTAGCACCACACCAACACGTATGTAGTATATGCTCAACAAATGTGTGTCGGCTCTGGAGAGAGAATGTGAGCCTGTGGGTGCATGTGTGTAAGTGGGGCTTTGTTGTCCATGAGTTCCCTTGGGGTCTCATCTTGAGACACATTGTTAAGGAACATGGTTCTTCCGATTGAGGGGAGGAAGGGTGGTGGCACTGTGATGTGGGCTCCAGGCAGACTGCCTGGCTTGGGGACCCAGCTCTGTCCCTGGCCATGGAGCCCTTGGGCAGCTGGGGCGGGTGCCAGATCTGGAGGTAGGCCTGGCAAGGGTGCCTGCTTTTTGGAGGGGGGCTATTGCAAGGAAATCTTGTAAGACCCTTGCCCCGAAACCCCTTGCATGTGGGCGCTGGCTGCCCTTCATTATTACGTGATTGCAATGTCAGTTGTAAAACTTAGCCCACCTCTTCCCAGTCAGCTGCTGGAGCGTGGGGTGGGGTGGAGGGGGCACTTTGGCCCACAGTTAAGTGTTCTGCTGTAGGAAGGAGACCTTGCAAGGCAGCTCGCTGCCTCTGACTGGCCCGACCCACCCGCCTGCCTCCCAGCCAGGGTCCAGGTTTCATGTGGTCCCCACTCACAAACTGTGAACAATGGGACCAACCTCTTAATTGTCAAACGAATGCCACTTTGTCATTAAACACCAGTCTCATGCCAGGCAATTCAGCCAGTGCAGTGAGTCTCCCTGGCTTTGCAGAGGGGCTCCAGGAACATACAGACTAGTCCCCGCTCTTGAAAGGGCTTAAGGTTTTCTGGAGAAAGACAGGGCAGAGACGCACGGTGTATCGATGTGCGTCAGTGATGTGCCTGACTGCTGGTTTTCTGGAGAAAGACAGGGCAGAGACGCACGGTGTATCGATGTGCGTCAGTGATGTGCCTGACTGCTGGTTTTCTGGAGAAAGACAGGGCAGAGACGCACGGTGTATCGATGTGCGTCAGTGATGTGCCTGACTGCTGGGGCTAACGGTGCAGGCAGGCAGGTGTGTACGAAGAGGAACTGTGGAGGTGGGTGGGGCTGGAGTCGTCGGAGAGGTGGGGTGTGTTTAGAATTTGGGTCACGGAGCACCACAGTAGTATGGGCATTCCAGGTGACAGGGACAGCCGAGCAGAGGCTTGGAGGCAGGAAGGAGCATGTCTGGGCCTTCAGGGCTACACGCACCTGGCCCTACCACTTGTTAGCTCCTGACCTTGGGCGAGTGCCTTAACCCCTTGGAGCCTCAGTTTTCTCATCTGTAGAATGGGGCTGGTGGCCTGTGGTAAGGGCAAAATGAGAGGGTCCGAGGGGAGTGCTTGGCACGTGATAAACTTTGGCTCCTGTTGTTACTGTTTTAAACTTGGCTGAGCGGGGCGAGGGTGTGGGAGCGCCTTCAGTGCCGCACCTAGAGGCTCCGATGTCTTCCTGCTCCTCAGGGAGCACCCTGTGTGTTTCCTGGAGCGCTCCACACGCCTATCTCGGAGCTGGAGCCAGCCCTGCCCAGGGTTATGTGCGCTTTGGGAGGGGACACTCCTGTGTGTCCGCTCCTCAAATCCACCAGCTTGGGCTGGGGCCTGGAGCGCCCCCATGTAGACCGCCACAGCCACCGTCCCCACTTCCTGCGGGCCTCTGTGCGATGCTCCCTGACCATCGAGGGCCTCCTTGGCCACTGGGCCAACAGTCCTGCGGGTCCCTTTCCCCTCTCAGTAGGCCTTATTTTGCTCTGCATGCTCATCACCACCGACACCATGTGTGCTTCCTGCGGGCTGTCCCGCTCCCACTGGGCAGGGAGCACCCAAAGGACCAGGACTTGCCCACAGCTGAATTTCCCAGCACCTGGAATGGTGCTTGGCCCTAGTAGGTGCCCAGTAAATACTGTTGAGTGAACGCATGCAGCATTCTGAGTAGACGGTGCTTCCAGAATACCAGAATACTATGTTAATAGAATGAATACTCAGTCTTCTAAAAAATAATGAATGTTTCAACAATGCCCAGAGCCAGGAAAGGGCTTTCCTACTTCTACCATGACTTCAGGTCGTGCCCTGACCACAGTGTCCCTTGGGCAGCCAGGAAGGAGCACGGGGCCCAAGCAGGGTTGCCTCAGCTCCTGACTCCCAGAGCCCGGATGGGCTGAACCTCTCAGGGGCCTTTTCCCCCACCTACCAGCCTCCCTTCACACTCTTGGGTTTTATCCAGGGAGCAGAGGGAAGAGTTGTGTTGTCCCTTTGGACCCTTTGTGCAGAGAGAGCTTTTTTTTTTCTTTTTTAAGATTTTTTATTTATTTTATGAGAGAAGGGAAGAGAGGGAGAGAAACATCGAAGGTCAGTTGCCTCTCTTACTATGCTCCCCGGCGACCCTTAACCCTTCCATTGGTGGGATGATACCCAACCACACCTGTCAGGGACAGAGAGAGCTTTCTCAATGTGCGTGTGTCCCTCCGGGCGTGAGAACACTGTCAGAGCAAGTATGAGTGAGTGTGTTTTCACTCAAGGAAAAGTGTGGGTGGATGTGCTTGTGTACAAGGAGCAGGGTAGCCAGTGGTGGGAGGCAGGGCAAGCGCATGTGCGTGTGTGGGGAGAGGGGATGGGGAACCACATGGTCTCCCTCCCCCAAGGCTCTGAGTATGCCCCGTGGGGACCCCTGCACTGGGCAGAGCTGGTGTCCTGGCCCAACTCGTGTCCTCTGGACTCAGCCGCAGGGTACACACGGGTGCTGCACAGAAGCTGTAAATTCCAGGAAACTCCCTGCCAGCCCCGCGTGGTAGGGGAGGGAATGGAGGCTAAACCACGCTGGTTCCCTAGCACTTGGAGAGCAGATGTGTCTGCCTCAGGGACAGCAGCAGAAGAAAGTTCAAACTGAAGTGTGTTTGCTCACTATAAAAGAGATGTTTGTGAGGAGGCCCTGGAGGGAGGGGCTTCAGTGGAGGAGGGGGTGCTCTGCCAGAAGTCCTGACTGGGGGCCCACAGAGGCCATTGTATGCTGCTGGAGGGGACAGGGGAGGGGGCAAAGCCAGAGACCTGGACTGTGGGAGCTGCTGGGTCATGGTTCTCGCGTTTTACAGCCAGCTCCCGAACACAGTTCAGTTGCTCGCTGCTCCTGAAAGAGGCTGGGCCAGAAGGAGGTGGGGTCCTTTCCCACTGGAAGGCTGGATCGAAGGGGCCCCGCCCTGGGGGTTCCCGGATGACTGGCCAAGGGCTCACTGAAGCCAGTGAGGGGAGAGGAGGCGGGCGTGGTCCTCTCCAGCAGGCCCTTCGGCTGTTTGGAAGGCCCTGGCGGCCCCCCAGGCCCTCCAGCCGAACCCCCTTTGCGGTCTGATCTGAACCCTCGCCTGCCCCACCCCCTTCCTTCTCTACACTTCTGGGGCTGGCCTTTTCAGCTCTGGAAGCTGCCCAAGAGCATATCTTTGAAGCACAGCAAAGGTTAGGAAGAAGGAAGACAGAAATGTCCTCTGGGCTGGGGGAGTGGGAGAAAGGAATTCCATGCATGCTCCATGGGAGTCAGGGCGGCAGGCCTGGCGTGGCGATTGGCTCAGCCTCGGAGGTGCCCGGCATGTCCTGCTGCCCACTTCTGGCCGCCTGGCCCTGCGCACAGTGCGCCCTCCTCCCGGGGCTGTGGGTAGGGAGCAGGGATCCGTGGCCCTTGTTTACAGTGCTTGTTTCAACCTTGGCTCACACGGGTAAGAGCCAGGCGCTGCCGTCCGCCCCTACAGGATGCGAGACCTCGTAATTGTCTTCAATTACAGAGCGCTGGCCCTCAGCTCCGGCTTCCGACAGGAACCAGAGCCCGAGCCACTGCCATGGGGGGCAGGGGAGTAACCCAGCCCCCTACAAAGTTTGGGGGCTCCCTGCGGTCTCCAGGGCACTTGCAAATGCCCACAGACCCTAGGCTTCCCCACAGGGCTGCCTGGGGGCTGCTGAGAGCCCATCCCCATTGAACACCCGCCTTCCTTGTCCCTGATCAGGATGAAACTTCGGTGAGCAGTGAAGACTTTGATATGAACGACTCCACATGGATGTCAGCTGACCCACACCTGGCCTCCAGCCTGAGTCCCAGCCAGGACGAGAGGATGCGGAGCCCGCAGAACCTCCACAGCCAAGAGGACGGTGAGTGTTGCTTGGTGGCTGGTGGGGGAGAGGCTGTGCAAGACAACAGGGGCCAGGGCCTCTGGGGGTGGCCCAGGCTTACAGCCGCCCCTCACCCAGTGCTCGCAGCATCTCCGTGGGCCTCACTTCCCAGCTCCCGGTTCCAAGGAGACCAAGTCATTCCTCCTGAAGATAAATGAATGGAGCTCTCAGGGACTGGCAGCCTGACGGGCGTCATGCTGTTTGTTTGCCCTGATGCTCATGGGCTGATGCGATGCGGATTTTGAAGTTACCACGATCAGGGCTGGGGAGGTTAACAGTGTGCCTGACCTGGAACGGTTCCGCTGCCCAACAGTGCACGCGGGAGCTGGGCTTCTGCAGTTCCAAAGGAAGGCTGCGTGTGCCCCCAGCGCGTTGGGATGAGGCACGGCCCAGGGTGAGGAGCTGTTGGACTCTCCCTACCCCGGCCCTCGCTGCCCTCCAGGGCCTGCCAGGCAGCCTGCTGCAGCCTCCCTGAGAGCAGACTTCCTTTTTCCGGTGGAGAGCTGGGGTCAAAAGTTACACCCCAGAAGCCTGCTCCAGAGCTCTCTCGTCGAAGCCCTGGGGTGCTGGGCTCTGGGTCTGCAGTGCCTGCCTCAGTCAGGTGCAGTTTCTGGCCTCAGGTGGCACCTATGGCCAGAGTGTCCTGGCCGAGCTCTGTTTTCCAGGGAGGAGGTAACTGAGGGTAGGGGGTCAGCCACACCAGGCCTCAGGGAACTGGGGTGTAGAGCTGGCAATTAGGAGAGGTCGAAGATCGGGGCCTGGAATGTGAGAGGGAGGTGCAGGGTTAAAAAGGGGTGTGATGTTAACTCTGAAATGGGTTAGCCTTAAAGAGTAAATACGGGGTAGGAGCCTTGCAGCGTGGGTCAAAGTTCATCTCCATGGCAGAACGGCGCACCTCTGACTGCCCTCTCCGGCCTGAATCCGGCTTTGTCTGGGAGGAGCCCCAGCCTGGAAGCAGCTGGGGTGGCTGGGCCAGGGACTAGGGATCCCAGAGGGTGGTTCTTCAAGAGTAGGGTGCAGAGCTACTAGGAAAGAAAAGGCTTTTGTGCCTCACTGACAAAGGTCAGCGCAACCCCCCTGTGCTTGGGGCCTCCCCGACCCACACTGCCTTTCAGGGTTCCCACCAGGTGGGGCGGGGTGGGGCAGCCACATGCTGTTGGGGGCTCTGGGGCTGGGAAGTGCCCGCCTGCTGACCTTCCTCCTCATCGCAGCTGACTGAGAGCCACACCCAAAGGCCGCACCAGGGCTCCTCCAGCACAGCTCAGCCAAAGGTGTCGATCACACCGTCCCAAGAATGATCCAGAGCATTTTTTTTAAAAACCTCAGAGTAGTAGGGCTGAATGGGGGCCATATTGCCCCAACTCATTCTCAAAAAAGTCTGGTGGTATTGTTCCTCCCAACCACCCTTTGGGGGCCCGACCTCTGCTGGAGACACTTCCTGGGGAAATTTGGTGATTGGGGGGGGCCTCCAGGATCAGGTAGCAGAAGAGTGTGTTTCCGTGGGGGTCACGGGGCTTCCTCAGCACCATTGGCCTGCTGCCCAGAGGTTGGCTAATCGTGAAGATGAAGCCAAGAGAGGCAAAGAGGCTGGTGCGGTCGGCACGTCCTGCAGCTCGTCCCACAGGATCCTTGGGGGACGCGTGGTGCCCAACCTCGGAGTGGTCATGGATGTTGCCCCCACCGTGCCCCTGCCACTCAGGTCCCTCCACGCTCTGGTGCTGGGACTGAGGCAGGCTGGCCTGCTGACAGGACGAGGGTGTTTATCAGGGCGGGCAGCCAGAGCTGGAGACAGGGAGGGTGGTGTTGACCGTGATACCATCAATTTAATTATTTAATCAGAGGCTGTGTCTGGAGGCTGTGGGCTGATGTGCTGGCCAGAGGCCAACCTAGACCCAGTGCAAGGGGTCGCAGGCCTTGAGAACACCCAGCCTGCTGGCCTGGTCTCTGCTGCCCCTTCTGGTCCCAGATCTCTTGGTGACTGCCATGTCTGACCAGAGCAGTGGCTTCCCAAAAGGCTCTGGCCGGGCATAAACCCAGCCTGGAGTCCTTGTCCAGCCCTCCAGCCCCCACAGTGGCAAGCAGCCAGCCCCCTTCTCGTAGGCACTCACGGTGCGGACACAGGCTGAGGTCCTGCTCCCGTCAGCGAGCCAGTGGGAGGCCGTCGGGCTGCGGGGTGTTCCCGCGCCCCTTCTTGTTAACGGACGAGGCCTAGGCGGGCACAGCCCAAGCAAGAGCTCTGGTTGGCTCTGCGCTCATTCCACAGTCTCAGTTCCCTGCTCGTGGGCCTTCATCCGGAAGCTTCCCCAGCCCCACTGACACCACCACACCCCCCCCACCCCCCGGGATGGCTCAGTGTGTGGTCTCTGACCCCTGGTCCTCCATGGGAGTGGCAGTTCGGAGAGATGACGTCTGAGACCCTGACCGTGAGCTCTGTGAGATGTGGGCCATGTCGGCATCGCTGTCCCAGTGACCCCAGTGCACGCCTGCCGAACATTTGTGGCTCAGAGGAAGAGGACAGCAACTATTTAAGGAGACCTGTCCCCGAGCACACCATTCAGGAGCGGTGTGGGTCTGCCCCTTGTCAGGGACAAGTTGGATATTTTGTTCCTGGGGGCACCCCAGATTTGAGCATCCAAGTATTTTCTCTTAGCTGTAAAGCGTGGGTACTCCCAAGGCTGTGCTGCTGGCCATTGGTGCAGCCCCGAAGCAATTCCATAAGCCAGGCAGGCGGTGGGTCCACGTCTCTTGGGGCCGCTGCTGCCCCTCCCCCTCTTCCTTTTTCAAGTTGTGACAAAGGCAGCTGAAGGCAGGGCCCTGGCAGGGCAGGTCCCAGGGCTGAGACTAGGCAGGAGTGATCAGCAGGCCAGCTTCCCCCACCCACCCACCTCCAGCTGGTTTCCGAGGTTTACCGGCCAGTGGGAATGTGCTTGCCGTGAAACAGGCTTATTTTCCTGCCCCAAGCCTGCCACTGCCTGCCAGGCTTCACTTCACAGGTCTCTTTGATAGTCCACTCGCAGCCCCCTGGAATCACAGCCGCCTGGCTGGGGGGCGCCACTTGCAAGGCACTTCCTCACTGGGGGCTGTAGCTGCCACAAGGAAGCACATTACCCTTGCCTCATGTCCCGAGAGGTGACAGGACCAGGGAGCAGATTTGGGCAATCTGGTCAGAGTCAGGAGGTACTGAGGCTGCCCTCTTCCTCCTTGGCAGGTGCCAAAGCCATGGGGGAGGTTCTAGGGACTAGATCTGAATGAACAGTTGTTCCTGTACTGCTCAGGAAGGGGCAGGGCAGCCTGGCAACCAGAAGAGGCTCCCCATACACACTCAGAGCCTGGCCTTTTCAGGGGCCCAGAGGGACCTGCTCCCATACTGCCCACACAGCCGAGTCTGCTCGGACCCGCCACTAAGTGCCTGAGACTCTGGGCCTTTGAGTCCAGACAGCGCTCGGGCCTCATCGCAGGTGCCTGGAAAAACACCCTGACCCAGGCGCTGCCTGCTCGGGGCGAAGGTAGGAGCCTGGGAGAAGCCCACGGTGGAACCCTTGTCCACAGGCACTGCTGTCTGGTGCTGACTCGGGACTGAACAGCAGTCAGTCTGTTATCACACCGTCAGTGGGCTGTCTGGTGCCTGTCTCCTCTTCAGATACCAGAGCACCTGAGAGCTGGGCCCCTAGTGCCCAGCACGGGGCCTGGCCCAGAGCAGGTGGGGTGGGGGGGGCGTGTTTGATGAATGAGTGAGTACACGGAAAAGCAAGCAGGGGTGGGTGCCCAGGCTGGTGGGCCAGCAGGCCGTGAGACCCGCAGGCATGGCAAGGCCAGGGTCCCGGCCACAGTAGGCAGCGCCAGGCGAGGGCCCACTCCTTCCATTTCCCCTTGGTGTGCTTCACCGGGCCTCTTGCTCTGCCCCCTTCCTGAACGGAAAATGTGAGGCCTGGCCTCCAGAAGGGACGCTTGGGGGTGGGGAGCGGACATTACTCACCTCTCGGGCAGACAGGAAACCCACACCAGGGAGAGCTGAGGGTCCTGCTTCCTTTTTCCTGCAGGGTCATCAGGAGTTGCTGGGCTGGGTGGTGTCCTGGGGCATTTTGGAGCCTCTTGTTTGAGTCCCTCAGATGAGACCCTCCCCCAGCCTCAGGCCTCTGAGACCCACTGGGCCTTGGAGCTTCCCTCTGTCTGGGGACATGGTGCCGGCACTTCCTGCCTGCTGATGTGAGGCTGGACAAAGGCACCGAGGGTCCCGGCTTAAGCCTTTGGTTCTTTCAGGGCTCCCCTACAGCTTTGTGCTGTGAGCAAGGATCCCCTGTGGGCGGCGTGCGGCGCTGGGAAGCCCATCCTTGCCGTCAGGGAGCCTGCGGTTTGGAAAGGGACAGACATACAGTGCACCCCTGCTGGGCTACGAGCCTCCTGAAGGCAGAAGTGTTCTCTCTGTAGAAGTGCATCTTATTTTTCCCCTTATTTCAACAGTATTACGCTCATTATAGAAAATTTAGTACTAATAGAGGAGAAAAAAATGAAAATAAAAAATACCAATATTGGGGGCATATTTTTCTTTTCAAAAAAGACTTTATTTATTTATTTTTAGAGAGAGGAGAAGGGAGGGAGAAAGAGAGAGAGAGAAACCTCAATCGGTTGCCTCTCATACGTGCCCCGACCGGGGACCAAACCCGCAACCTGCACATGCGCCCTGCCTGGGAATTGAACTGGCGGCCTTTCGCTTAGCAGAATGACACCCAGCCAACTGAACCACACCGGTCAGGGTCAGGCGTATCTTTTTTGATCTTCTCTGTGCAAATCAGTCTTTTCTTAAAATGGGAGGGAATCATGTAGCGTTGCAGCCACCTGTTTCCCACTTTTGGCTGGAACTGGTGAACCCGGTGACGAAAGTGTTTTTAAAGGTGTTCCGGTGATGGAGGGCCCTTCCCTGGGTCCACTCTGTGCTTGGTGCCAAGCTAGTGATGGGGTGGCGTGAGCTCAGGGCTATGACTACCTTTCCTACAGAAAAGAGAGTGACTTCCCCAGACCACAGGCCGCTCTGTGACTCCTGAGCCAGCATGTGGGCCACTCATGGGGAAGGACATTTAAGTCCCTCTTTTGTGTCATTGAAAACAGCGCCACCGGGAGCATGCTCAGAGCTGAGGCGCTCAACAAATGGTGGCGGCTGAGCACACAGGTCAGCGATGGGGCCCGGTGGAGCCTCTTGGAGCGGTCCGTGATGAGTGCGATGTTGAGGGCAGGTGCCTGGGGAGCTCAGGCTGAGTGTCAGGAGGAGGCTAGGAAGGGAGGAAGATGCTGAATGCCAGGGTTGGGGGTCTCCTGGGTCCCATGTCTCCAGAAGCTTCCTATGACCCCCAGCTCCAACCAGGAGAGGTGGGGCAGGGAGGCCGCAGCCAGTCAGTCTGCAAGGGTCTGGCCCGCAAGGGTTCTGGGAAGATGGAGACAGGTGGGGTCACCCCTGTGGGCTTGGGGTCTTGACTGGACCTGGCTACCTGCACACTGGGCCCTGGAACCCCGCCGTGGGTCTCCCGAGTGGAGCCCGGCCTGCCCTGCCCCTGCAGTGTGGTCTTCAGCGAGTTGTGTGCCCTCCGGTCCCCGGTTCGGCCTGGGTGACTGTGACCATCCATCCTCACGTGTCCTCAGCAGCTCTTTGTGAGAAGTCCCAGGCTTCCTGCCTCCTGGCTCTCGCTGCCCTCAGGCAGGGCCTCCACTGCCCAGAAACGCAGAGTTGGGTGCAGGGCGGTCACTGGGGGCAGGTGTGCAGCTTGCTCCCCAGGGCTGCCTCTCCTTTCTTCCCCCGCAGGACCTCTGCTCTGCCCCTGCACCTTCCCCTGGTCTCTGCGGAGTGGTCTGCGGGGAAGCCTGTGGGCATGGCCATGCTGCCCAGCTCCTACCTCTGCTCCCCCTCACCGTGTGGCCTGGGGCAGGTCACTTCCCCTCACTTAGGGTGGGCGAAGACTGGATGGGATGTAGACAGGGCTCACAGGCACACACCTGGTGCAGGGGAGGCTTGGTGAATGGTTATGGGGTCATTTCCTCTGAAGTGGCCAGGCTGGTGCTAGGGACCCCACTGAAGGCTGGAGGCTGGGGTCCATGGCCACAGGCTGAGCGGCTCTCGGTGGGTCATGGGCCTCCCTTGAAAGGTCAAGGAGTCCTCCTTACCTCTCCTGCTTTGGTCCCATCCTGTTCCCTCATCCGTTCAGGTCTCTCTTGGTCCCCTCTGCCCACCAAGCCCTGTGGGGTTCTGGCCTCAGCTTTCCTTCCACCACTCACACCGGTACCCTGCGCCCCCGCTCTCAGTCCCCCAGAGTTGCACTTCTTTGGAGGGGGAGCTGGGCCTGGAGGCCCACAGTGCATCTCCGCTTTTGAGTTCCCACCCCATTCCCCACCCATGCACGCCAGAGCCTGCCGGGGACCCCGAGTCCTCCAGGGCCCTGCTCTGTGATCTGCAAACCCTGGCCTGTCCCAGGCTCCTATGCCGGCAGGCAGTTCACTTGTTCTGCGGTCCATGGAGAAGGCCTCTGGGTGGTCTCTGTGCTGGGTACCAGGGATGTCACAGGAACGTTCTTGGCCAGTGGTGGAAGCTGCTTGTGCAAGGGAACAGGCAGGGGACCATATTGCTGGTATGTAAGGGGCACGTGGAAGTTGGGGTCAGGCCATGAGGACTCAGAGACGGTCGCTGGCATTACCTCTGAGCCCTGGCCACTTCTGGTGTTCTCTGCAGACGTGCCCACCCTCCCACCTGCTCACTTCTGAGGTTGGAGCGTCTGTCTCCCCACTAGGAGCCGTAGGGTTCCATGGCCTTTGCAGCCAACTCCCCGTGGACCCAACACTCCTGGTTGGGCGTCCACCCTGGCCATTGTCACATGCTGGGAGGATTCTGGCCCCTTCACCGTAGCCACTGCGGAGGTCTTCTGAGGCACTTCTGCCTGCTGTGGGCTTTTATGCTAGCCTTCTCTCCCTCACCTGTAGGTGTTGGCCCCATCCTCCCCCGAACCCCACCTGCCTGAGGTGAGGCTGGAAGCTGGGTCTGGGCCTCCTCCTCTGGCTGCAGGTCACCCCCCCCCCCGCCCCACCCCTCACTCTAGAGCAAGAGCTGTGGCTTCTACTTAAGGCTCTAAATATCCACACCGGATGGAGAGGCGGTGGCCTCCTGCCCTCCCCTCCCCCCAGGAGCAGACAAGTGGGGGCCCAGGCCCTTCCGGGAATTGGCCGTGGGCCACCCTGGCAGCCCTGGGTCACAGGAAAGTGTCCGTCATCAGCTGGGCTGCAGGCGGCACAGACAATGCTGGGCTGTCCTGGCCTCTGGCCACTGGAGACTGAGAGAGGCCGGGAGACGGCTCCGAGAGGTCCCTTTATCCCAGGAGCAGGCCAGCCCTGCACAGCCTGGCCTTGTGCGGGCTGCCCGGGTCTTAGGCTCCCTCAGGCTCCCAGACACCTGGGGAGGACATTAGTGCAGGGCAAGCTCCAGGGCCTGAGAGGGGAGGGAAAGGGAGACTCTCTTCCCCTCCCCCCAGACACACCTGAAGATTCGCCTGGGCCTTTTCGGCCATCGGGCCATCGGAGCCCGGCCCCTCCGGGCTCCTCTCAGCCCAGGAGGCATGTGTCCCCAACTGCCTACAGACTGACCCTCTGTGAGGGCAGGGCTGCTGTGCTGGCGGGGAGGCTGGGGCGGGGCACGCAGGGGAGGCATTGCCGCCCTGAGCCCGTCCAAGGGCAACTTTCCCAGGAACCAGGAAGTGACCAGGGCCACGCTGGCGTCATCACTGTGACCTAAGGACTGGGATGCACCGAACCCAGACTGGCTTCCGGGGCCCTCAGATGCCATGTGCACACGCACACGTACACACACACACACACACACACACACACACACAGGCTCCGGGGCAGGCCCGGCCCCATGAATCATTCACACATGGCTGCCCCAAGTGGCTTTGTTTGCTCTCAGACCACATGATTTGTTTTGGGGCGGGCGGGTGCAGTGGGCATCTCATCCAGAGCCTTGCACACCGAATTAGCATCGATTCCTCGCTGCCTGTGCTTGGCCTAGATGGCGGGGCCGGGAGACTGTCGCACTTGGGAGGCACAGACCCCGGCAGTCCACTCTGGGAGTGTTTCTTCCTGGGCACTCCGGCCCGTGGGTGTGGGGGTCGGGGGAGGCTGCAGGGGGCATGGGGCCGGTAGGGGTGGGGCCTGTCCCATGGTCCAGGCAGGCATGCCGAGGCCGAGGGAAGGAGAGCCCCAGGGTCAGTCGGGCAGCACCGAGTCCCTTCTGGCTCTGTGGCTCACTCAGCGTGGCGGCCAGTGCCTTCTCTCTGGGAGCCACTGGTCCCTCCCTGGCGGCCGCTGTGGGGGCGGCTGTGCACGTCGGGCGTGGTGCATGTGCGGGGCGCCTGTCCCAAGACCCACCTCTCTCCTTTCAGCTTGGACCCCTCTCTAGGGGCCGGGACCTGCACGGAGAGAGATCATTTTGGTTTTTGGGTGAAGTCCGAAAACCTGGGTCTGCACCGTTGAGTGCAGTGGCCAGACGGCTGCTGGAAAGGGCTCGTACACGCCGAGGCACGCTCCCCACGCACCGAGCAGACACGGGGCTTCAGAAGAGTATGGGACATCTCCATTTTAACACAGTGTTGATTACTTGTTGAAACGACCGTGTTTTAGATGCGGTGGGCTAAGTGAGGTGGGTTATTAAAGTCTCTTTCTGTTTCTTTTCCCTTTTTTAATGTGGCTACTAGAAAAGTGGAGGCGCCCCCGGTGGCGGTCACTCTGTTTCTGTCAGCACTGCCCGAACTCCGAGAGCCCCGGGAGCCAGCACCTGTTTAAGGAATGAGTCGCAAAAGCTCAGGCAGGAAGGGGGGTGCTGTGGAGTAGAGGTGTGTGGCATTAGGTGAGAGTGGAGCCTTTGGGACCTCGGGGATGCGGTGGGGTGCACAGGAGGGGCCTGAAGGCCAGGTGGTGAGGGCTGGTGCCCAGTGTGGCCCCCTCGCCCAGGATGCTGAGATCTCAGCGGCACTGCCTCACCCAGCCCAAGTGTCTCCCACCTTCCTTGAACCCGGGGCCCTCCCCCTTCCTTCCGGGAGGGAGTACAAGGTAGTGGCCCGGAGCCCGGTGCTCCCAGGAACTGTGCGTCATGTAAACACGGCCCAGGCCACTGGCCTTTGTCAAAGCAGGCGGAGGCCATCCCTGTGAGGTGCACCCCAAATTCAGAGCAACGTCTGCCCCAGACTGCAGCCCAAAGCCACACTGGCTGAGGGGGGAGAAAGGGGCTATGACTCTTCATACATCCAGCTGGGCCATCCTGGTGTCCACACATCCTGGGCCGGCCGGCGGTGGGGCTGCTGGCTCCAGCGCTGTGTACTCCCTTCTCTGTGTGTGAATTACTGACATCCCTGCCCTCCCTGCCCGGCTACTGCTGTGACAGAGCCCACGGAGAAGGGAGGCCCTGCCTCCGGCGGCTGCACCTTGGCCCCCAGGAGGCAGCATGGCCTGTGGTCCCAGGGGTGGCAGAACATCCCACCTTTCCCCTGCCTGCCTGGGGAGCCAGTGTGGGTCACCCACTGGGAGAGGGCACCACTGGCTGTGGCCCCAGAGCCTGGGGTGGCGATTGGTGGCGGTACAGAGCTGGGCTTGTGCGGGCCGCAGGGCGCTGGCGCCCACATAAGGGCATTGTTTGCCAGGGTGAAAGGGGTTTTTGTCTTCTTCTGGAGACGGGACAGAGGGGGAAACAATTTCCCCCATTCATCACTAACTCCCCCGACTGAATAGCAGCACATCGCCCCACGTCAAATAGATGCTCCAGGCCGTGCTGCTCTTGCCCGCAGGCACTCCGGGCCCAGGTGGCGGGCTCTGTGTCCTGCCCCACTCCAAGCGAGGGACGCCTGGTTTTGTGGGAGTGTGCGGAAGCAGCGTGTCCCCTGGCTGCTTCCCGGCAGCCCCTTGGTGCACCCTTCTCTCTGTGGCGAGAACAGTCACAGGTTGGGGGTGGTCGTGTCCTGCTGGCATGATTCTGGGCTCCCGAAGGCTGGCCTCGGTGGAGTGCCCATCCTGGAAGGGCCTCTCCGGCCTAGCAGCACAGGTGGGGACAAGAAGGGGCAAGTTCGACCAGAACACATGCCGGCCTGAAGAGCCCTCGAGGCTGGAGGCCTGCCCCCTGGGAGACCCAACTCCTGCACCCCGTGTTCTGGGCCCTCAGTGCGAGTGGGGCCAGCTGGGTTCTTTCACAGGGTCATAAAGTGTCGGAGACCAATAGGGCGTCAGCGGCAACTCCCCGGACTGCAGATAAGAGTTGCCTAGGAGGCGGGCTGTGCCCAAGGTCAGGAGGCAGCAAGGCCCGCACCTGGCCCCCTGCCTGGGCTGCGGCATTTCATTTGGGCATGGGCTTGGGTGTGTGTCTGTGTCTCCCTTTAGTCACTTTTTTTTAAAGAGGAGCTTAGGATGAGGAAAGAATTAGAATAGATTAGAATCCAGTTTGCCTAGCCTGGGATACTGACATTTTTCTCTGTCCCTTCTGTCCCTAAACAGTGACAGGCCAGCTGCCTGTGCTGGGTGCTCTGCTAGGTGCTGGGGGAGGGGTCCTGAAGCTGCCTCTTCTGGAGGTGCCAGCTGCCTCGGGACTGAGCTGGGGAGACGGGCCTGGGGTCCTGGTGGGCTGCAATAAGGAGAGAGCCTGCTTGGGCTCCTGTCCCTCCGCCCCTGGGGAGTGGGGGCGAGGAGCGTGAATTACTCAGAGGCCAAACCAGGCTCACGTGACACAAACCCGCCTTCACCGAGCTCCAGCCTTAAGGAAGTGATCGGGTTCCATGACTGAAAAGCCCAGGGCCGCTTGTTTTGGGCACAGATGGGTTTGGGGACTTGTTCGTGCCAGCCTGCCAGCCCTGCGTCCAGGTGTGGGCTACGTGGGTGCAGCCCCGACGAGGAGAGCACTCCTTCCCAGTCATTGCAGGAGAAGGCCCAGGACTGACTTCCTGGGTGGAGATTGGGCTGTGCTGAGTGGCCCAGCCTGGGGCACATGCTCACTCTGGAAGACGAGGGATCCCTCACCAGCTGGGGGGGCGTGGTTTCTAGAGAGGAAGGGATGACCTGGGCCCACCCAGTACAGCCCTGCACCCTTGGGTCTGACCATAGACACAATATGTGGGCAGGCGGTAAGTGCTCTGGGAAGAACAGGTAAGGGGTCAGCATGTCAGAGTGGGCACAGGGGGCCAGGCAAGGGAGGTCTCGCCAAGCAGGTGACCTTTAAGCAAAGCCCCAGAAGGGAGGAGTGTGTGGAGAGAGCGATAGCTGGGGACAGAGTGCCGTGAGGAGAGGGAGCAGCGAGTGCGGGGGGCCCCCAGCACAGCTGGGGTTCGGGGTTCGGGTGGATCAAAACTCTCAATGCTTTTTCACAGCCCAGTGCCCTTCAGGGTCCTTGTGTTTGGTTCCTTGCTTAGTGGAGCGTGAGTCCCTAGGACGGTGGCCACCCCTGTCTTGTCACCACTGTGTCCCCAGTGCTGCCCATGGGCCTGACACCCGGTAGGTGTTAAAGAAAGGAAGAGACAAGGGTGGGAGCAGTGTCTTCCAGGTGCTGTCCTCTCCTTCCTCCCCTCACTGCACCCTCCGCAAATTTGGCACTGCCTGGGGGTCCCCAGAAGCCCCCGTCCCAGGTTAGGGAAGACGTGTGTATAGGAGGTAGGTCTGTTGTGCAGTGAGAAAGTGGGGTGTAGGGATCCAGCTTTTTTCTTTTTTTTTAGTGCCATGCCTTATACGCACCTTACAAACCCTGTTTCACTGACATGACTCCCGTTTGCAAGGAGGTGAAGCAGCGTCGTGAAGGAGACACAGCCTGTGTCTATCCTCCTCTCCTCCTGCCCCAAACCCAGTTGGCAACAAGAGGGCCGGAGTTGGGGGCGGCCGTGAACAGGTGGCGCCGGGCAGGCTGAGCGGGCTGTGCAGGCAGGCAGTTAGCACGCTGGGTTGGGGGGCCCCAAGCAGTGTGTTCGGGAGCACCAGCCCTAGTGACTCTCATGTCCCTCTGATGAGGACTGTGTGGCTGTCTTTCCCTGCCGCCAGGGGCCATGTGGGGTTAGGAGACACTTGGCCTTTGGGTAAGTGGGGTGGGAGGACCTGGGGCTTGTGAACTGGGGCCCACTGGCCTGCTCAAGATTTCTTTTGTTTGTTTTGGTGGGATTTTGGTGGGAATTATGTACAAAGTTTTCCCTTTGGTCCATTTTCAAGCGTGCAGTTCAGCACGGCGAAGTGCACTGGCAGTGGGGTGCGGCCAGCACCCCACTTTCCAACACAGCAGGTCCCCCCGAGCAGCGTCCCTCGTTTTGTTCGGTGTCCTTTCCTTACGGTTGGAAAATGTCGGTTCTGGTCCGGGCCACTGTTTGCTCTGGCCGCTCACAACCCTGAACCGGAATAAGCGGTTTGGAAAATAACTATCTTGTTTTTATTCATCTTTCTCGAATGTGTGTACAGCTCACATTCATTTGAGTGTCTACTATTAGAAGTCTTTTGGGTCTTTCATTAGAAGTTTGGTGATTTTTTTGTGTGTGACCAGAAATACGCCTTAGGAACTTAACACTCCCTCATGTCAATTTAGCCTCTGGTAAAATCAGTTTTCTTACATTGTTTCACTTAAAGTCCTAATTTCCAAGAACCTATAGAGGACTGCAGGCCAGTGCCACTGTGAACAGAAACTGTATCCACTGAGCAGTGACTTCCGTTTCTCCCAGCCCCTCTCCAGGCCCTGGTAACCACTAATATATATACATATTTTTAAGACTATTACTTTATTGTTGTTCAATTACAGTTGTCTGCATTCACTGTTTTTGTCTCTACGAATGTGCCTGTTCTAGAGATTGTATATAAGTGGACTCATTTGGTACGTCATGTTGTGTCTGGCTTATTTTATTGAACATAATGTTTTCAAAGTTCATCCATATTGTACAGCATGTGTCAGAATTTCGTTCCTTTTTTATGGCTAAATAATATTCTGCTGCACAGCGAAACCACATTTTGTTTATCCATTTATGTGGCAAAGTGTTTCAAAATGTAAACATTGTATGTCAGTCACCAATATTTAAAAATCTACGTACTCACATACTGTTGCAGATTTCTAGTTTCTTCTAAAAGCTTGGCATGCATGGCCACACGAGGTCTGGGTTCCTGGCCCCTCTTGGGTCCCATCTGCCCAGGCCCTTTCCTTACCATACTGGGGTGACATCTGAGTAGTGGGGAGGGGGTGTGTGCCAGCGCCTATGGCTCCCTGGGCAGCCTAGGTGCACAGCCCTTGCAGGGAGGGCATTGGCAGCCCAGCAGTCTGGGCCACCACCCTGGGCTTCTGAGCTAGGAATGCCTGCCCGTGTGTCCTCACAGCACCGGAGTGTCCTGCTCACTCGAGCCTGGGGGAGCACAGGGCAGAGGGGGCACATACTCCTGGGAGAAAATCTGGTCAGAGGGGCAGGTGGATGGGGTGCTGCCTCTGGGCCCCACACAGGTTGCACCACAGGGGGCCACAGGCCTCATCTCATGCTGAGTGAAGTGACAGCTCACTGTGGTACCTGCTGACCCTCCTAGCAACCCCCTCCTTCCAGAGGAGGAAGACAGTGCCCTCTGGGGTCAAGCAAGTGGCTTGTCAGGGCTGGTGCCAGGTTACGAAGTGACGCCTGCAAGGTGGGCTGAGAGTAGGCACCTGCCAGAGCTCGTCTCCTTGCCTGGTAGGGATCCTCTCCAGCAGCAGGCCCTGCCCTGGCCGGAAGGAGGGCAGCTCTCAGGACCAGCGCTGGGCCATGTGAAGGAGGCATGAGGCATCGCTGGGCAAGGGGTCAGGGCTTGGGTACCTCCTTCCTAGGAAGAGAGGAAGGAGGAGGGCAACTTTGAGCCAGGCCTGAAGATTGACCGAACTGGAAGCAACATGGCAGGCAGACAGCAGCTCCCAAGCAAAGGTCTTGGAAATGTGAGGTCCAGCAGTGGCCAGGACATTGGGACCTGCACTGGGAAAGGCTGCCGAGGTCATGGGACCAAGAACACACTGGGCGGGAATTTGGACTCCATTCTGCAGGCTGTGGGCAACAGGCAGCTTACTAAACAGGACAGCGGTGGTGATGCCACGGCGCTGGAAACCCATGGGGTGGAGACGCACGTAATGGAGAGAAGCCGGCGTTGCTGAGGGGGGAGCAGCCAAGGACATTGGATGGAATGGGTGTGGTCTGAAAGTTGGAGGATGGTTGGTGGCCCATATGCCCATTTTAAGTGGTTCAGTGATTCACGTTGGCACCCCTGCCACCCAGGAGGGCCTGCACCTTGGTTGTAGTCACTAGTTCGTTTCCCAGCTGGGACAGGCGTGCTCGGTAAATACTGCTGGGTGGTTTGTTCATTCCACAAACGTCTAGGTTGGTGCCAGACACGCTGCCAGAAGAAGACCAGACCCATCTGTGATGGAGGAGCAGGGGATGGGCCATGAGGTTGCAGAGGTAGCAGGACTGAAGGCCTGGGGACTCGGGTGTAGCTGAATGTGGCGGAGCGATGGGGCGGCTTTGAGCAGAAGCTGGAGCTGCCCTGCAAGAGGATGAAGGGAGCTGTGGTAGTGCAGAGGAGGGCTGGCAGCCTGGCCCAGGGGACCTGCGGTAGCCAAGGGGGCGGGGTGCCACTGCGCCTAGACCTTTCCCATCCCCCTCTGCCCAGGGCCCCGACCGCTTGATGGGCAGCCCGGCCCCGCCCCCGGGCAGCCGGGAGGCCAGCGATTGGTTGGGGTGCTAGAGCCGCTCGGTCGCCATGGGGACGCTCTGGAGGTGCGCGTGCCCAGCGCCCAGCACTGGGGACTAAATCTTCATAATCTGCAGGCTGGGAGGGTGGGGGTGGGGTCCTTTGCGACCCTGGCCTGGGGGAAGGGGTGGCCTGGGATGCGTTCAGGGCTCACTGTGGCCTCTTCTCCCTCAGCTGCTTTGGGTGCAAGTGTAGAGTCACCAGGGCACCCCGGGCACCCCCAGAGTGCTTAGATCTGACGGTGACCCGGGAGCTTCGGCCTCTTGTCTCATCAGATCACGCAGTAGGCTGGCGCTGAGTGGGGAAGACGGACCTGGAATTTATCTGAGAATGTCTAGCCCATCGGTTAGTTTGTCCTTCCGGATCCCTAGGCAATGCTGTGCTCTCCGCAGCAGGGGGCGCCCTTGGCAGAGCTTTGTTGGGCTGTCACCTCCCGAAAGCTGGGATGGCCCTTTGAGGTGCAGGGTGCACGGACCACATACCCTGCAGTCCCGTCTCCCGTGGCCAAGGTTACTGGGCCATGCACAGAGGGCAGGTCTGGGGGCATGTGTCCGTGCACCTAGACTGCCAGAATTGGGCTGGGCCTGCTTGCAGGAGGGAGTGGGTTACACTGGAGCTGTCCCTCCCTCCCTCCCTCGGGTAGAGGGAGGAAAAACTCAAGGGCCACTGTGAGGAGGAGGTACTGTGGGGGAACGGGGTGAGGGCACAAGGTGGTGGTGAGCCGGGGGAAGAAGAGGGGCACTGGCCAGAACCCAAGCAGTGCCAGGGATGTCCAGGACCTCCAGCAGGGATCAGGCCAGGCAGACCCGAGTTCACGGCCACTCACTCCCACACCCTTGGAGCTGGGCCTCCCATGAGCCCAGCAGCTGGGAGCCTAGCTGTAGCATTTATGGGTGTGGAAGGTAGGACCACCACACCTTGCACATTTGCGGCCATTCTGGTCCTGATAGCCCACGTCTGTGGCCGAGGGACCCTGCCCCCACCTTTAGCAAGGCTAGCCCCTTGGGATGTCTAACAGGGACAGCAGTGCTCACCGCCTGCCCAGGGATGCTTGTGGGGGCAACACAGGGCACGTCCTCCCTGGGGCTCTCTTGCCCACTATACCCTGGGGGGAGGTGTCTTAGGAGGCGGTAGGTGCTGGGGCCGGGCCTCACACCTGGCCTCTTGTGATTTCAGACGACTCCTCCTCTGAGAGTGGCAGCGGCCATGGCTCCTCCACCCTGAACCCATCCACATCCAGCAGCACGCAGGGTGACCCCGCCTTCCCCGAGATGAACGGCAACGGCACCGTGGCCCCCATGGACTTCACGGCCTCGGCTGAGGATCAGCCCATCAACCTGTGCGATAAGCTCCCGCCAGGCGCAGTGCTCGGCACGCCCTCCTACCCCTCCGACGGCTGCGGCACAGACGGACTGCGGAGCCGCGTCAAGTACGGGGTGAAGACCACCCCTGAGGTGTGTGAGGCTGTGGGCCCACCTGAGCCTGGACGCCTTGGGTGTGCCAGGCAGAAGTGACATTGTGTGTGTCAGGAGTTGATGCCAAGTCGGGGTGGTGGCCAGGGCTGCTCTGCCTTCTATTTCCTGGGGAGGCTCTGGGACCGGAGACCACCTTGAGTGATCTCAGCAAGCCCCTCACTTCTCTGAGCCTGTGTCCCCATCTCTGCAGTGGGGTTGACGGCCCCTTCCTTGGAGGAGGTGCTGTGTGGTGTGTCCCCTTCCACCCAGGACAGAGTCTGCTGTAACAGCAAGTGGCCACATGCAGCACAGAGCCCCAAGGCCTCACGTTTCCTGGCTGCTCTGCCATCCCATCCCCAATTTCACAGATGGTACAGGAGAAGGGCAAGGCCTTTGTTTGTGGCCCAAGGGATGCAGATGTACAAAACGCAATAGACCGGGCTGATGGAGGTTTCCTCAGCAGCACGTGCAGCACTGGGTGCGTGAGCCCTCCTGGGAGCGCCTTCTCCTGCCAGGGCCGCGGGCCACAGGTGCCGTCTTGGAGCCCTGTGTGTGCGAGTGCAAGCCACGTACCCCGCACAGGTCCCTTCCCCTCCCCCGGCCTGTCGTCTTTTCTGCAGGGGGAGGGCGTGTCTCGTGGGAAGATTCTGTACCAAGGGCTGGGTGTTTGTTGTTGCTGTGTCTGAGCTTTGGCAGGCAGTGGGTCCAAGAACAGGCCGAGCTGCTGTCCCCAGTGAGCAAAGAGCCCAAGAGGGAGAGTTTGCCACCATGGCCTCAAGCGACATGTGTGGGCCCAGGAAGGAGACAGCGTGAATGCCACCAGCAGCTTGGGACTGTGACTGGCACAGGTCTTTTGACTCTCCCTGGCAAGTCCGACACGAGCCAGCAGGAGGCCAGAGGACCTGGGTGTCCCTGGGGAGGCCAACCCCTGTGGACATGGTCGCAGGGAGGCCTGCTGGTGGCAGCTGCTGTGGGCCTGGGCACCAGTCAGTGTGCATTTTCTCCTGTTTGTCCGTCAACAAGAGTTGTGTTCCCCTTCTGGGCCGCCATGCAGCCACATCCAAGGGTCTGACCCGCAGCTATTTGTTCCCTGGGCCCAACTACCGGCTAGATGCCCACCTCCTTGAGGACAGGGACCGTCTTCTCAGGACACTGCTAATCAGTGAGCAAAATGAGGAATCACCAAAGACACACAACATTTTCTAAAAGGCAAATGATAGTGGTTGTCGGCTGAGCTGCAGAGGGTAAAAGAGATGAAGAAAGCCAAGAGGAGAATGGGGAGGGCATTCCAGATGGGAGTAGAGGGCTGGGTGTCTGCTCTGCTGTGGGACAGAGTGAACACTCCATGGGCTGCCCCTGGCTCCCCCCCATATACTCCCACTCTGTATCGGGGCTCATGGTGTCTTCCTGGGGATGGGGACAGACAGGAGAACCCCAGCCTGAGAGCTTCGGGAGTGCACTTTGCCTAATGGACCTGTCGCCTTGTCTGGCTCCATCTCCCAGCCCATCTGTCCCTCCTCCTCAGCAGACAGCACACTGGCTGCCTCTGTGACAGCTCGGTTGTCAGCTCAGGGCTGCAGCCCCTTGGGGGTCAGGGGAGAAAACCTCGAAGCCAGAACACGTCTCGGCACAACCAGAAGAGGCTGGCTGTTGGTGCGAGCCCTTCCTGCGTCTGCCTCTCCCCCACGCCAGGGGGCAGGTCACAGTGCAAGCACCGCAGCTCAGAAAACCACTGTACCCTCCCGCAGCACCTCCAGGGCACCAGGCCGCTGCGGGAACTGTGTGGGCAGGCCTTCGCACAGCCACCCAGGGAGGGGGTGGCAGTGTGGTTGTCCCCATGGCACAGATGAAGGGCATGGGGACGGAAGGTGACTTGCTCAGGGCCTCGCCGCTGCTGGGTGTGCTTGCCATCCCAGTTCCCCCAGCTCACTGTGGCTTGTCGGAGACCACGAGAAGGCCTAGCCTGACTGCCCCGCCACCCTCTCTCAGTCCCCCCCCTACAGCTCGGGGAGCTACGACTCCATCAAGACTGAGGTCAGTGGCTGCCCTGAGGACCTGACTGTGGGCCGGGCCCCCACAGCAGATGACGACGACGATGACCACGATGACCACGAGGACAATGACAAGATGAACGACTCTGAGGGCATGGACCCTGAGCGCCTCAAGGCCTTCAATGTGAGCGTCAGCGAAGGACTGGTGGGGTGGGAGCGGCAGCTGGGGCCAGCCCTTCCCACAGCCTCTGTGTCCCGCAGATGTTCGTGCGTCTCTTCGTGGACGAGAACCTGGACCGCATGGTGCCCATCTCCAAGCAGCCCAAGGAGAAGATTCAGGCCATCATCGAGTCCTGCAGCCGGCAGTTCCCCGAGTTCCAGGAGCGGGCCCGCAAGCGCATCCGCACGTACCTCAAGTCCTGCCGGCGCATGAAGAAGAACGGCATGGAGATGGTGAGCCCCTCCCGCCTGCTCAGGCCTTCCCCCGACCGCCACCGTCCCCAGCTGCCTCCAGGGCTGTTGGGAGGCCCCCTGGCCATTTACCCATCACCTGCCTGGTGTCCCAGAAGCAGGCACCACGACCCCCGTTTCACAGACTGGGGAGCTGAGGTCTGGAAAGATGGCACAGCTCCATAGATAATGGCGCCGAAGCCCGAACCCCAGCCCTGCCCCCGCCACCTGTAAGACAGGGTCTCTGTGTGAGCCCAACACTGGTCTGTCTGCCCGCAGACCAGACCCACGCCTCCCCACCTGACCTCGGCCATGGCCGAGAATATCCTGGCCGCCGCCTGCGAGAGCGAAACGAGAAAGGCAGCCAAGAGGATGCGCCTGGAAATCTACCAGTCTTCGCAGGTACCTGCTTGCCGCCGGCCACTGTCATGGGTTTGCTCCCAGGCAGGGGGACGTCAGCCATTCCACAGACACTAGGGCCCCGAGGGCAGAGGGACCAGGGGGAGCAGTCCCCAGAGGCTGGCGGGGCTACCGAGGGCGGCAGTGATGGGTGACGTGGGGAAGAGCCTGGTCACCAAGGCCCTGCATACCCAGGAAGGACATCTGGGCTTCATCCCGAGCCCGAGGGCCCTGGGAGGGTCTTCAGTGGAGTAGAGACAGACCCGTTCGGCCCCACAGAGAGATGCATGGAGCGGGGAGGCCCTGGGCAGGACGGCCAGAGAGCAGGAGCAGTGCTGCAGGACACAGCACTGGGTTCCAGGAGCTCTGGGGCCACAGTCTTCGTCCGCCCGTCCAGGGACAGTGGCCAGGGCCTGCCGCCCCTGTGGCTCCCCAGCGCCTCCCTCCCCTCTGCAGGACGAGCCCATAGCCCTGGACAAGCAGCACTCCCGGGACTCCTCAGCTGTCACCCACTCCACCTACTCACTGCCAGCCTCCTCCTACTCCCAGGACCCCGTGTACGTCAACGGCGGCCTCAACTACAGTTACCGCGGTTACGGGGCCTTGGGCAGCAGCCTGCAGCCCCCTGCCTCCCTGCCAACAGGAAATCACAGTAACGGTGAGTGGCGGAGACTGCAGCCTCGGGAAGGGGGAAAGCGACTCCTCCTCGGCACAGGGACCCTATCCATCTCATAACCCAGCCAGTCCTTAGAAAGGAAAGCAAGGAAAACTTCTCCTGATGAGAGCCAAGCCGCCTATTCCCTCCTCTCTGGCGAGGCGGCGTGCTTCGCCTGCTGCACCGTGGGGCCTCCCTCTGGCTCTGCTCCCCTTCACGGCCTCTGTGAGCTGAGCACTCTGAGTGCCGTCCAGCCAAGGCCCCGCTCTTTCCCCGAGGTGAATCCTCTCCTCACCCCCTTTCCCCCACACTGACCAAGGCTCAGTGTGATGGAGGGGAACCAGGGTCTGGTCCAGCCTGGCCCAGTTCAGTTGTGGCCTCAGCTCAGAACCGCGCTTGTGAGGGGAAGGTTCTTAGGCTCCAACACAGGACCTCCACCCTCGTCCCATGTCGGTCATCCGGGGCCGTGCTTGCCCCAGGGGCTCCCCGTAACTCTCCCCGAGCGACTCCGATGCTGACTAGACACAGACCAGTATTGGAGAAAGGTGCGCCCTGAGCCCGAACTGGAGTGGAGACCTCAGGCCCATTCACCTGAGGTCGGGGTGGGGGTGGAGGGTGGGTATGAGAGGGCACTAGCAGGTCCCAGTGGTGGGAGACAGCCTGGTGGCCTCAGGTAGCTGGCGGGGACAACTGGGGTGATCTCTCGGGCCTGGCACTTGGATTCTGTTCTGTCTGCAGTAGGAGGCACTGAAAGATTTCAAGCAGAGGAAGCTGTGAATTGTGCTCAGTCTGCCCCTGTGATGAAATGTGAACAGGAAGGGCAGAAGCAGTGTGCTTTGTGTGGGGAGGGTCGGGGGACGGGAAGAGCTGAGGTGTCACCAAGTTGCTGCTTGAGGAGTAGTTTAGAGACAGCCACCACCCACAAGCAGGGAACCCTGGTGCTAGGTCTTGGCTGAACGTGCCTGAGAATTCCTTTCAAATCCTTGGCTGCAGGAGACCCCTGGGTGACCCTGGGCAGCCAGGGAGGGACTGGTCCCCACCCATGGCAGAAAGCCCAGGCGTCCTCCACTCACCTTGACCCCCGCCCCCCACCAGGAAGTGTGTGCAGGGCCCTGGAAGAGTCCTGCCTGGGCTTAACTTCTCATCCCTCCTAATGCCTCTCAGCCTAAAAATAAGAGGCTGCCTGGCCCTAATCTCCAGGGCGGGTGCAATGACTGTCCAGGCAGGCTGCTTTCCTTCCAGAAAGAAAAGCCATCTGATAGTCCTGCTTACTGGGAACCCTGCTAGTGTGTGTCTGAAGACAGGCCCTAGGGCAGGGAGGCTAGAACCCCTCACTGCAGGTGGGGGTCTGGGGCCCAGTCCTTCCCCAACAGCAGGATGGTGATGAGCCTCCGCCTGGCGCCACGTGGCACGGCCTGTCTTAGGGTTGCAGCTGTTGTGCTGCCCCTGCCACTTGAGGGCATTGGGCCACTGACCGCACTCCCGCCCTGTTCTCACCTGCAGGAGAAGCTCCGAGGGAGGCCCCGGGCTCTGCCCCAGCCCCTCCCCGAGCCTCAGTCTCCTGTGTGAGCACCCTGGTTCCTTGAAGGTGGGTGCTGAGGTCACCAAGACAGGTCTGCTCCGTCACTCCTCACCTCCGGGGTGTGTCCTTTGGGCCCTGGGCTGGAGTCGAGGAGTTGGAGGAAAGCAAGTAGCCCTGCCCTGGTGGCCTCTAAATGACTGTCTAGGCCCTTGGCACTGGGCTCGGACAGCCATCTGAGTGGCTCAGAGTGCCTCACTCCACTCCTCAGGTTGTCATCTGGAAATGCAAATCAGCTTAAATAGAACTGGGCTCTGCCTGCCTTGCCTGGTGCGCTGGGCATCTCCTGCCGGCCCCCCAGCCACCGCCTGGCAACCTAAGCATCGTCCTGTAACCGGAGCCCGAGCAAGGACAACTCCAGATCAGATTGACTGCAGGAAACAGGGACATTCTCCTCTCTGGGCTGCAGCGAAAGCCCAGGAGAGATGAGGGCAGCTCTGGGCACAGAGGTGAAAAGGACGAGACTTGGGGACAGGGAGGAGAGGGGAAGCCCAGGGCCAGTTACCACCTGTGGCAGGCAGCCCCAGCCTTCCTCTGCTGTCCTCAGCATTGTCTGCTGGGGCCTGGGAGCTGCCCCCCATGCCCCCATCCCCTCTGGTGCAGCCAGCAGAGGCACCCCCGCTCTCCCCCAGCCTGTCTCCCTGAGCCACCACCATGGGCGACAGTGACCTGCTTGGCTGTTGTTTCCAGCAAGTCACAGGACCCACTCCTCCCCCCAGGTTTCCATGCTAATAGCCCTAACTGTGCCCTTGATCACAGTTCCAAGGATGTTCCTCGGCCAGCTCCCAGGACCTCCTCCCTGACGTCCATCTTCTTTAGAGAAAGTGGGACAGTTTTGTCCATCTTAGACCCCAACCTCCTTCCCCATTTGGGGTCTGCACCCGCTTCCGTTCAGCAGCAGCCTAGTGTCCGTCGTTTCTCTCAAGGTGTTACTGCTGGACTGGACGTCCCCAGTGACGAGAGCTGTGGTCTCCCCCGCAGCAGCATAAAAACTGCCGCCGTAAACGCGGGGAGCTGCGGGGTGGCGGCTGACGAGGGAGCAGAGCCTCACGCACCACGAGATAACCTCTGCATCCAGGCGGTGGTGGAGGGGCCAGGACCCACCTAGTTGGGCCAGAGTCGGCCTCCACGAGGGAGCTCCAGCTCCCACAGCCCCAGATCCTCACTTCTTGGCTGTTTTTTTACTGAACACCTCAAAAAAGTGCTTCAAATTCCAAGAGCTTCCACGTCTCCTGAGAGCCCATTCTGCCTGACACCCGTCTTTCTGTGTGGGTCTTTCGATGCGGGCTTCGGCAGGGGTGGCAGGCCGAGACCCCTGCCATGCTGAGGGCCCCCTGGCATTCCGGCTCTGCCCACCACAGCCTCCTGGTGTTGCAGGTGGGGAACCGAGGCTCCGGGAGGTTAAATGGCCTCGAGTCCAAGCCTGCTTGGTTCCGAAGCCAGTGGCCCATCCTGTCGAACTGCTAGGAAAAGGCGGAAACAGGGCCTGGTGGGCCCCTAGCGTGTTTTGGAAGCTGTCAGGCTCACTCTCGATCGCAGAGGGGGTTTCTCAAGGGCACTTCTGGGTCCTGTCCCAACCACTCTGACCCTCACACGCCCATCCCGCACTCGGTCCTGTCCCGGCGTGAATGCTCCCCTCACAGGAGCACCAAAAACCTCCTCAAAGGCAGGGGGGTCCAAGGTGCCGTGGCCCCTCAGAGCCAGCCCCTCTCCTGTGGCTGCTCCCACAGCCCGGCAGGGCAGCTCGCCTTTCCTGCTTCTCTCCAGCTGGACAGAAGCCCCTTCCCTTTCTGAACACGTGCACGCGTACATGCACATGGGTGTCTATTTTCCTGGTCTTCTGTGGCTCCACTCTGGGCTCTGGGGACTGCACACTTGTCCCTCTCGAGGGTCAGGCCCCACCTACCTGCAGCATCCTGACCACCAGCTCCGCTGACGGCTCCCTGTTCGGGGAGGATCAGTACACACATTAACTCCACCAGACACGCCAACAGCCTTTCTTCTCGGGCACCGTCAGTTCCCGCCGAAGCTCTGCTGACCACGCTGGGGAGTGTCGGGACGTTCCTTTGCTTGGAGGCCGCCTCCTCACTTGGAGACCAGAGCCCGGCTGTGTGCCTGTTGGGGGAACAGCGTCCACCTGATGGTCCTCAGAAAGGAGCAGAGGTGTGATCCGTGCCAGGGAGCCCTGTACCTCACCTGATGCCAAACCCCATGCCCTTGTCACGTGGCACCCTGCCCTGAATACAGAACCATGTGTACATGTGATCTTGGTTAAACCTCTCCACCGCCAGGCCTGTTTCTTCCACCTGTCACATGGTGACAACAGGTTTCCGTCCTTGCAGGACAACCCTGAAGGTTAATAGTGACCCCATGTCTCATCTGCTGGCACCAGGCTGCGTTCTAGGCACTAGAGTCCAACTATCAAGATAGACAAGGGCCTCCGGCCCAGGTGTCTGACCCACGGCGGCCCCCAGGACAACAGAAAGGATGATAGCACCTCCTGGGTGCCATGCAAGGTGTCACTGCCCCTCACCCTCTTCCTTCCTCTCCACAGGGCCCACGGACCTCAGCATGAAAGGCGGGGCCTCCACCACCTCCACCACACCCACGCCCACGCCCTCCAGCAACAGCACCAGCAGGACCATGCCCACCGCCCAGCTCAGCCCTACGGAGATCAGTGCCGTGCGGCAGCTCATCGCTGGCTACCGAGAGTCCGCTGCCTTCCTGCTGCGCTCGGCAGACGAACTGGAAAACCTTATTTTGCAGCAGAACTGACCCCAGCGGCACCTGGAGTGCACTGCCCTAGGGGAAGGGGGCTGTCCTGCCTGGACCCACCTTCCGGCCTCACCAGTTGGTACATTTTGCTTTTTGAAAGAGGTGGGATCCAAAAGAGCTGTTTCTAGCCACACTCCAAGCACCTGAGACTTTGGGCACAAGGACACTTTTTTTTGGAATCTCACCACACGGGTGCTCCGACCTGCTTGGAAGAGGCCAATGGGGCAGCTTTGGAAGGGCTGGGCTCCCCTGACAGGGTGCTGGGGCCGCAGCTCTGTTTAGTATCATCTTCGTGGACCCTGATGTTAGAACCCCACTCCCAGATAATTACCTTTCAAGTCTTAGGTGAGCAGAATTGCATATTTATTGAGAAAAACAAAGTGGACCCTTTCTTCCTCCCCCTAGTAATTTATTTTTCTGAAAAAGGATTCTTTTGTGTTTGTACAGATTGCCAGTCTGTCTGTCTGATCAGAAGGATGTCTCCCTGTGACCTAACATTCCGTATCACTACACTGGCGCGGGCGGGGCCAGCAGGGTGGGGCGCGGTGGGCCCGGCACCACCGAGCAGGAGGACCTCACCCACAGCCACTGCAAAACAAACACAGACACGGCCCCCCCACTCCCCAATTCCATAGAAGCCCCAGCCATGGCCACCAGTATTCTACCTCACACTCCAGCGGGGGCTTTTTCCAGGACGCGCCCTGGGCCTGTTCTGAATGGCTGTCTCCCAGCTCCCCCGCACAGTGTGTCTGCCTGGGAGGTAAGTCCAGACGGGTGGCAGGAGCAGCAGGAGCCCACAGAGGGACCCAGCCCTGGCCCTCCCAGCTGCTAGACAGGACAGCGCCCTGGGAGCCAGCAGCCACTCCACAGGACGCTGGCCCTCACCCTGCCCCCAGGGAGTCCGGCTGACCGCTTCTCACAGACACCTGCTGGGAAGGGCTGGCTTCTGCAGGGTGAGCCCCTGGCTGTCAGGCAGCCACTCATCAGGAAAGGCAGCTGTGAGCTCCTGGGCAGACTCAGGCTCCCATGCCCTGCCCCTGTGGCTGAAATAAAGGGACCGTCAACAACTGGAGAAGCCACTTGTGTTCTCCTAAGACCAGCCCTTCTGGAGGGGCCGGTCCTGGAAGAAACCCATAATCCCTGGAGTGTGAAAAGGGGCAAACAGTTAAGGCTGGCCTGGTTTCCTTCCTCCCAATAGGCACTTCCTCTTGCTCAGTGCAATACCTACCAGTGCTGCTAAAACCAGGGATCTGCCCAGACCTCAGAAGGCCCACGGGGCCTCTCCGTGCAACACTCCGTAGCCATGACAGCAGCCCTCTGCTGCCTGCCCCTGCCCAGAGCTGGCAGAAGCCCTCTGTTGCCTTTCCTCCCTCAGAGCAAAGAGGCCCCAGGGGAGCCAGGGCCGAGTACACCCTAGGACGGCTACTGAGAGCCACCTGACCCCAGAGCAGGCACCCTTTCTCAAACCAGCTTCTCGGCAGCCAACTGCCTCCTGGCACTGTGGCAGACCACACTCAGGAGGGCCGGGGATGGGGCTCCAGCGTGGGTGTCCCACCCTGCCTCGGGTCCAGAAACTCTGAAAGGTAGGGTGCCCCACTCTGCTTACTTCCAGCCCCTAGAGGTTGGGTGGTCTTTTTTTTAATCTCTCAAGTGGCCTCCACACCCCATCCCACCACACCACACCACCTCTGCCTTCCATCTGACCCATCCGCAGGCCCCCACTGGGGCCGGGACACCCAGAACTCCCCCTTAGCACAGCACAAACTCCAGTGCCCTAGGCCTCTCCCACAGCCTGCCATCCACACATCCATGCACCCCCGCTCAGTACACTCCCTGAATTTGAATTTGTGTAAATATTTATTTTTGTGTGTGAACAATATGACAAAGTAATCGGTAGATCTTTTGCAAAATGTTACCCCAGGCAATTTGTGAGATCTTGATGTTAAAAACTGGCAGAGACAATCGCCGCCTTAGAATCCTTGGTATCAGTTTCTTAACATGTCATCTCTCCCCGCAGAGGCAGTACCCAAGCCAGACAGGAATGGTTTGCTTTTCTTGACAGATAGGAGTGAGGACCGGGCCAGGGGCTCCCGCCACCACCACACAAGGAAGGGATTATGACTAAAGATCACAAAAGCTACAGCTTCTAGTCGCGTTTTTCTGAGTTCAGGCTGCCCTACCCGACCACCTTCAGCCGACCTAACACTGCGGTAAGAGCGGAGGTTCCGTGTGTCTTAAGAGAAAGGGAAGGAGCCCACAGGGGCTCCCAGAAGCCCCTCCAGGACGGGTTCCGAAGTGGAGTCCTTCCCACTGAAGCCACGCCGGAAGCCCCGGAGATGGCGGCATCAGGAGCAAGTTACTATGTGGAAACAGGATTCCATTAGCTAGTTCAGTCAGGGAACTTGTTCTGTTTGGTTTTTGTTTTCAAAGATGCAGCTTCAACCCCGTCCCTCTCCTCCTGACTTGGAGAGCACCCAAGGGCTGGTTCTGCTGACCCTCACCCCCACCGTCACCCCAGAGACAGCCTTCTCCCAAAGCCCTGCCCCACAACCACTTAAAATTCTCAAGGAGGGAGGGCCTCAGGGCACAAATTAGTCGTTTGGGATCCAAAGTTTAAAAGGTGAGAGCAGAACACACCAATTCCAGAGTCTCTGCCGGAGGCTAATCCTGAAGGGCGGGCGGAATCCAGAGACCGGGGACTGGTCTCGGTGGCAGGTCGCCTAGTAGGCCGGCACCAGGGTGACGCATCCGAAATCGCTCGCCCTTCACTCGTGCGGACGGACGGTGCACATCCAGCACCACATGGAAGCGGGCACAGGCGGGGGCTAGAGGGTTTCAGACAGGTGGATCCCAGCCATCCCTATTCCCAAGGGCCACTTACTACTCCAGGGTGGTTACAGGATTAACTACCAGTTCATTTTCAAAATGCTGCTTTGAACTCAGAGGGTTGATACATTTAATTTGTAATTTTTTGTAAAACTTTTTACAAGATAGTAAAGTATTTCACCAGAATACCAGTTTCAATCCGTCCATGGTCTGATTTTTATATAATTTAGTGGTGCTTTAGAAACTTTGTTTTTGTTGTTTCTGGGCTAAACAGCTCAATCTTTTTTCGCCTGTATCTACCTAAGACCAATGTGAACCTTTGTATTTTTGCTCCTAATTTTGGACTCAGTGAAAGTGTACTGTTTACATGTACAGACGCCCCAGCCCCTGTGTGTTCTGCAAGACTTGCTCTTGAGGAGGAAGGTGCACCTCACTAAGCTCATCTGCTTAGCAAAGCCACAAAACAAAACCTCTCACTTCTTAACCTATGTTTCCACCTAAAACAAAAACAAAAAACCTATACCACGTGGAAGTCAGATTTACTGAAAAACACTTCTAAGCTCAGAAAAATCTCCGGGCAGCACATGGCCCACGTGTGTCTCCCACGTGGTCCACTTAGAAGCAGGGGTCAGAACAGAGACCTCCCACGGCCGGTGGTGGGTGACTGCGCGGGCAGGTGACAAGGGAAAGCAGGACTTCACTGCAGAGCTGTGGGATGGATGCAGTTCTGGCAGCTGGGATGGGAAGGTCAACATGACTTGTGACCTACAGGGTCAAGCCACCCAGGATTGAGAGACAACCCAAGGTCATCAGTCTTCTGGCATAATTCAGACAGGTTTTTGGACTATCGTTGAGTTCGCTCTCTGAGGCGGGATTTTAAGACTCTCCAGTGCAGACGGCACCAGCCCTTCTTCAGGGTTCGAGACATCACCTCTGGGGAGGGGCGGGGTGTTCCAGACGATAAGCATATGGCACTTAAGGCAAACAGTGGATGGCACCAACTTTTAAAGGTGACTCTTTAGTACTTAATCAATGGTTTCACCTCTAAATTATATTTTTACAGATAATGCACCTATGCAACTTAATGTGGCTCTTCTAAGCAGGTGAGGACTTCCTCTTCAATGCTCTATAAAAATTCTTTGTGTTCTATATAGTGAGTTTTTCCAGTAAATGTGGCTTAATATTTTAATTCTTAGACTGTGTCTTCTTCTCTATGTGATGCAACTAAATTCTGTTTTGTTTGTGGAATGACTAGCACAGGCCAACTCCCTCTCCCCTCACTTAACAAAAGACCAATGAGCTGTTAATTGAGCTGTTATCTCCATGGTATTACTTGCTAAATGCACTGATTTCATAAGTATGTGGAATCCTTTTTCTTTTGAATCTGTATATCATATATAAGACTGAATCTACTTAATAAACACTGAATAACAAACCGAACGCTTTATTTCCACTGTGTCCTCTAAACGGCGGCTCTGCCAGCCACACCTCTTCCTCCCAGATCCAGTTGGGCACCGCCCACACCTTCCCACTAGTAGACTCCGCCTGCCCCCCTCCCCACAATAAAGCTAGCACACAGGAGGTCCTCCGTAACTTTCCTTGAACAGGTGGATTTGTCATTTCCTTCCCTGGCGCTCAGCAAGTACCAGCGGGCACCGTGTGGAAACCCCGCAGTCCCCTTCCCAGGGAGGTGCTCTCATTTCCACTTACAGATGAGTTGGCAGGGGTGCGAAGGGGCGCCTCCCCTAAATTCAGCCAGTGGTTCAGCTCTTTCCCTGTACACTACACCCTTCCCACTCCCTTCGCCCCAGCGCGCAGCTCCTCATTGGACAGCAACCAAACTCACCCACCTGTCCCCAGATGCCGGCTGGGAAACTGGGGAAGCGGCACCCCTGGTCCTGACCCTTCACTCCTTGATAGGTACTCAGCCCAGATCCCCGGATCCCGCCGTGAAGGAAGCGAAAGGGCCTTTTCCCCACAGATGTTTACTTGTGCACTGACGTTTTTTCATTCCTGTGTGCGTATCATTTAGGTTAAACTTGAAAAGAAAGCTTGCAGGAATATGGGTAGGAACAAAACTGATTGTCACAAGTTTAAAAACAATTTTGACCATGTGAGCTAGATGCAAAAACACAAGTTTTACTGCAACACACAGACACTCTATGAAGGCTGTTTCCAAAACACTCATTTTTGGAACGGCAGAAGAATCTCTTTAAAATATAAATTCTGTACAGCTGCCAAGTATATAAAAAAAAGGAGAGGGGCCAATAGTTTGAAGCCTTTGCACCCAGAGAGTACCCTCTGGGGCTAATCTTTATAAGGACAGTAGCAAGTACACACCTGGGCACCCTCTCTTTTCACACGCACGTGGCAATCATGAGCAGTGAATCCTCAGTACTACCATGAAAACACATCTGTCCTACTGAATCTACTGCCACTGAGAATCACCAAGGGACCATAAAACCCCCACAACCAGGGACAACACATCCAGAATCCAGAGGCCACACGCAGACCATGCTGGTCAAGTGGGATAGCACTTACCTCGGATGAAACGCCACAGCTCTGAGAAGTTGGCCGAAGACAGGGAAGCGCTGCTCAATTCCCGTCTGGCGTCCTCCATGGAGCTCCCGACCACTGCTGCTAAGTGTACAGAACATCAGGTGGGAACGCCCCCGCCCTGGAGCAGGGAAGTCAAGTTTACACAGTGACCGAACAGGCAACCCTCATTCACTTCACTCAGTGACGGACGGGGAAGACCAGGCACGTCATCGCATTTTAAAAATAATTTAAAATGGACCACGGAAGCTTAGTAGTTACAGGAAAACTAAGAATCCTTTGGAAAGTCACCTCTCCCCGCCTTGGCCTTCCATATAAACCCAGATTAGGTTTATCATCAGTCAGGGAGGTCCTGAAAGAGGGGCCCCAGCTGCCTACAGAGCTCTTGAGCCATCTGAGAGAGTACCCACAACTCGCGTGCACTGATTCCTGCAGGGGGAGGGCCCAGACCTCCCGTTAGGCTATCAAAGGAGCCCGTTCCCTGAAAGGCCAAGAGCACTGCACTGACAGCCGTTATTTGTTACTTTAAAAAAGAAAGGAGCACTTCTGTGGACATCTTTTGGTAGAGACCTTCATTCCAAGCTTTCAAATTGATGCAGAGATGAGAGGAAGCAGCAAAGGGCACTGTCAAGATTTGGTTTCAACCTTCAATCTCTAAGGCCACAAAGCCCACTCTCTGTCACTTTACATGACGCCTATACCCAAGGGAAACACAGCCTGTGCCACTTCCTCTCAGGGCACAGGGCAAGCAGATGCCGGGCCCCTGAAGTCCCTGATGTAGGTGGGCTACTCTATTAAGCACATGCACCCCTCTCAAGCCGAGCAGATGGGACATAAAGCAAATGAACCCCTTAACAGGCCAGTAAGGCATTGTTTTCATATTCTGAAGCATTAGGTTTCCTCGTCCTTTGGACAGTAAGTCAAACGTCTCCCTCATCAGTCTCCAAACTCTGTACCGTGCATTCAACGACTCTGGCGTGAGGCCACGAGCCAGAGGTCCCCTTCGGTGCCCGCACTCCACGGCTTTCTGGGGTGAAGGTCAAGCAGGCGAGTTGACAGGAGCCGCACACATTCATTCCTACTGTAAACATGCTCGGTGGCTGTCGGGCCTGGCGCGAGCTAACAGTCAGGAGTGCTTCCTGTGTGCGAGGCCCCGACAACTTCACGAAGTACGAACTATTGTCTCCTCTCTGCGACGAGGCTGGCAGGGCGGCCGAGGAACCCAGCCACAGCAGCGGGCGGTCGCTGCGGGGCCTGTCCAACCCACCGCACCCTCCTGCCTCCCTGAGAGACCAACCTCGGGATCCTCCTGAATTCTAAACTCCCGCAGACTGCATGGACCGATTCTGCGACACACAGGCACACCTACACGTCCTCACCGCCAGGCGGCTGCCCAGTCACCAGAGCCCAACCAGAACTTCTCCAACTGCACCTGGAATGGCAGAACCACAAAACTGCAGCCTGAACTGCCCCCAAAGATGTCCCACCACACAGAGCCTATTTTCTCCAGTTCACAGGAAGCAAGTTAACGGACCCTTCTCTTAGTTCATCTTTACTTCCCATCATAGTTTTTTAAACTTTTAGCATATACTAAGGTCCTGCCAAGCACAGAATCACGTATTTAGGTGCTCCAGATACGTCTGAGGACCGAGGAGTCAACCCTGCAGGCTGGCTGGCACACACTCAGCCTCACTTAAGCAGCGTCAGACCCCACCTCGTGCCAACACCTCCCTCGCTGCTGCCTGCTGCTGCGCAAAGCCGCTGTGTTTACGGCTTTTCAAGGTCGGAACTGTTCACCCTCCCCACAGAGCATCAGCCATTAGGAAGCTCTTGGGCAATCTCAGCCTCACGGAGGCAGCTGAGATGAGCATCCTCATCACTTTAATTTCTGCTTTCCAGTGCACACAGCGGGAAAGTTTGCCACGACACGCAGAGTCTAAAGACCCGTGAAACTGACAAGTTGTGCTTTTGGGTCTCACCGCACAGAGCGCTCCTTACAACATCATGAGCCCCAGAGTCAAGGTGAGCGAGCTCGCACTTGCCCTTAGTGCCGCGTCTACACTCCAGCCTGACCTTCCTTCCCACCCCCGTGGGGCAGCCACAGAACATGACCGAGACCACAGCACAGGTTGTACAGGTTTATTTTTCCAATACCACAGGAGACATACAGGAGCAGTGCTTTCCCTGGGCAGCCCCACGGACCAGACCAGTTTCAAACTGTACCCTAGAGTGGCCCCAAAGGTCACAACAGAAGAAGAGGATCAAACACCCTTGGGCCTCTGCTCCCTGTCTTTGGTAAACAGACTCTTGAAGTTGACAACTTGGATTTGGCCAATACTGCATTTAAATCACCACCACATTGCCAACTTCTCGCTCAGGCTTCAGTTGACAAGAATGCCACATTGGATGAAATGGGAGAAAAAAAAAGACCTTCCAGATGAAATGAGATCTGCTGGAGTCACACCGACTTTATACTTCACACAGAAGCGCTCGCACAGGGAGGGTGAAGTTAAACAAGGGCTCTCAACTCTGCACCAAGTCGGGGTATAAGAAACAAGGCAGGAAGCAGGGTGAGGGAAGACAACTATGGAGCCATCTATTTGTTAGAAATGTGGGAGGCAGGCAGGTCTGGTTGTTTCTTCCCCAACCTGCTGTCAGAAGGAGCCCTGTGGCCTCAGGAAAGCACGATCCCAGGTATTGCTGACAGGCGGTGACCCTGGAGCTAGGTCCAGAAGGCCCATCTGGGGCTGCCCAGGGCACTCCCTTGAACTCAGACGCACTCAACACTGGTGGTGGTGATTTGTCACGCGTGGCAGTGAGCAGCCAGAGAAGACTGGACAAGAGCTGTGAGGAGCAAGACGCATTTTCTCGCAGCGGGCAGGCAAGCTGGCTGCGGCTCTGCAGGCTACAGCGGGTCCACCAGGCAACCCGTGACAAGGCACCGGACCACCCTGGACCACCCTGGCAGATCACAAGTCAATCACTCCACCCTCAGGTCGGGCGGCACAGCACGCAGTGGCTCTGACACAAGTGGCGAAAAGTCTATTACACCATTTTAATGCAATGATGCCCAAGACGTAAAGTAAGGGAGAGACGTTCAATGTTCTCTGTACAATACATCCATTTACAGAATCGGCCAGTACTGTGTACAACATATAAATACATGATAAAACATTAGAGGTGCATAGAGCATACTTACAGGAGCCCCAAAATTCACTTTATACATCCAAGGATAAAGAGTTAAAAATATAAAAATAAGAAACACACACTGCTTTGAAATGTAAAATGACTTTCACATACACAGGTGCGTGGAGATGCCCGCTCCCACAAGTCCGAAGTGATGAGGAGGGTGTCGGGCAGAGGCATTCACCTGCCGAACACCTGGACATCTGACTCACAAGGTCTACAGATGGCCTCTTCAGACAGACGACCTTATGCCCGACCATTGTCCAAGCAGGTCTATTCAAGGTTCCAAAAAGCTCTTGTGGGCCAGTGGATTGTAATGAGACAGCAAAGTCCCAAATTTGCTTCAGCAACAGAACCAAAGGTCAAAAGGGCTCCATCAATCTGCATCAGGATGAACCTTGACCTTGAGGTCAGGAGGTACTTGAGCCCCCTGGTGGGCAATGCAGGGAGTTACCTTAGCCCTGGGCTGGTTCTTCCCCAACCACCAGCTCCCCCAGCAGCGTGAGGAAGGTGGCCGGGAGGGAGCGGTGGAAGACTGTCACTCCTACTTAGCTCGGGTGGGCTAGTTCCCTCTGTGGAGAGCACACCCTTCCTTCTTCAGTTTCAAGTCCCTCTGGGTGTCAGGCAGGCCCCCACGCTGCACCAGGCTCTGACTGTCTACAGGAAGGCTCAGCTGGCCGGTTGGACTTGAACAGCCCAACAAGTTGCCCTGTGGGAAACCCCTCCAGCAAGACTGGAAGGTTGGTAAGTGACAGAGGGCCTTTAGCACTATAAATTTTAGGGAGAGGCAAGAGCGCTCCCGCCTCCAGAGACAGAGTTTATGTATCAATGATATTCTGTATACAGATTTAAGATCAATCATTATCAAAATACACACACTAAATATACAACTTTTGCAATGGCCATAATTTATTATCTCACCACAAGGCACAATACACAGAGCTTTGAGGGTCCAATACAGTCATCGTGACAGAACGCACCACAGCCCTGGCACATGATCATGGCTTTCAGGCTGCATGCACACTGGAGCGAGATGCTCTCCACTGTGCTGCTGTCGGTGAACATTTGCAAGGAAAGTGATGCACTGTGGCTCGCACCGAAGTTAGCTTTGTGGCTCAGCTGCACCACACTTCCAGCAAGGCCTTTGGGAAAGGATGGGGAGCTGGAGGAGTAATTAAAGCTGGTGGAACTTAGCTGGAGTTTGGATAGCTTCCCATAAAATGCCTGTTTGATGTTGAGTTGGGAGGGGATAGAAGAAGGCTCCAGAGGCTGACTGAGCCCTTTCCCAGGCTCTCGGGGCAATTTCCAGAAAGGCAGGTCAAGGACAAAGGGCATTGCCTGCAAGTGATCCACTAGATCCCGAGGACCAGGCCCGGCTACATTTCTGTTCTCTGCATTCGCCTTGAGAGGCACCCCCACAAAAGTCTTCTCACTCTTGATGCTGCCAACAGAGGCAGGCGGTGGCTTTGGAGCCCAGTCTTCCCTGGCAGTCTGCACCCCACCAGACACCGAGATTTTACTTGTCCCCAACTTCCTACTGGGAAAGCCAGGAGGGGCATCAGCAGGCAGTGGCGTTGGCTCCACAGGACGAGGGCACTGAAGGGCTGCCGCCAGGTTCCTAGAGCCAAAGAGCTTCTTCCCTTGGCCTTCTGCACTGTTCTGATCACCCAGGGCCCGACTTGTCTGATTAGGACCCACAGAGATCACATTTGGAGATGAGAAACAAGGGGCTCTCGAGGTAGTGAGATTTCCTGGACTTTTGCCTGGGACAGTATTTGAATTACTGCACTGGGGCAGATCACGGCCTTCCTTCTGTTCTTCAAAACTAAAAGGAGAGAACTGCTCTTTGGAATCCACTTCTACTTTCCCAAAGGCAGCAGTCAGATTTGTCACTGGATACAGGGGGTCTGAGCCTGGGACCGTCTTGGAAATCTTTTGGGGTGTTCCTGGAGTCTGGGTGGCCTCCAGCCTGGCAAGACCAGGGTTTGTCTCATGGTTGTCAGAGCTGCTCCGGCCAACCACGCCACCGCCACTCCCAGCATCGTGCAGAGACCCCGTCTGCTGCTCCTTTGCAAGCGGGAGTCGTGGGCATTCAGGATTGCCGCCCGAGAGGGCTGGAGGAAGAACCTTCTCCAGGGGCAAGTTGCTCTGCAGTAACTGCATCACGAGTGGATTAGTGGCCTCCACTGAGGACCCAGGCCTGCCCAGGGATGCGGGTCTCGGCTGGTACTCGGTACTGGCCAGCAGCAGGGAATCTGGGATCTTCTGGGGAACTGCACACACACGAGACACCCAGCTCTGAGGAGCAGCGATCCTGTCTGTCCTTGTAACCAGACTCTGGTCACCATTCAGCTTGGAGAGGACGGCAGAGCGGTCCCAATCGTGTTTCTCCTCCTTGTCAGCCACCGAGGATCTCTTCATCACCGTGGCTTCACTAGGGTCGGCCTCACTGCTCTCCTCAGAGAGGCGGCCTTCAAAGTCAGAGGCTGTGTCTGTGGACTCGCTGTGAGGGCTCAGCGCTTCAGAGTCTCCACTGACTTTCAGCTTGTCAAAGTCCACCTGTTTGCAGTTGCCTGTGCTGTCAACGCAGCCCTGGGATGTCACTGCCCAGAGTGAAGGGCAATTGGGCAGATCTAGACCCTCTTCAGCTGTCAACCCCTCAGGCAATGCAGGAATGAGGGGAGCAGCCTTCTCCCACTCCTCTCCGACCTGGGGCTCAACAGGTGGAACGTTCTCTTTGGAGCCTGGTTCGGGTTGTCCCACTGCCTCCTCATGTGACAGGCCAGGCATCCAAGGAGCAGCACCATCAGAAACGAGGGCCTCGGTTTTCAAGTCTTCTTTTCTAGTAGCACTTTCCCTCACGGGTGGGCATGAGTCACCAAGTCCTAACTCATCATCAGATTGTCTGTCTTCCAGGCAGCCAGTCAATGATGATTCAGGGGTAGAGCTGGGGGTCACATTCACAGGATCCTTCGCGGTTACATTACTGTCACTGTCCAGAGCCTGGCCAGTTCTATCTTCTAATACAACATCCCCGACCAGAGCCTGAACAGGACCACTGCTGGTGAGGAGAGTGGGTCCTTGCTCCTCATTATCCCTTTCCCAAGAAGTAATACCAGACTCACATTCAGTTCTAACATCTAGATGCAACGGAGGCTGCTCAACTGCTCTCTCAGGTGCTGGAGTTTTGGAGGAATACGGGGGCAAAGCCTGGCATGGCTGGTCCCCAGTGGGGGCAATGGGGGGTTGGGAGGCATCTTCCGGGCCGCTTGTGCCTGGCGCCCTCTGTAGCGGGCTGCTCTCCTCCCCCCTGAGAGAGGCCACGTGCTCTCTCCCAGCTCTGGGTGCGGCAGTTCCAGCCTGGGTGTGCTCCTCATTTAGAGGACAAGGCGGCAGTAGTTGTGTTCGCTGTAGATCTGACGCACACTCTCCAGTGGTTCGTGGGGCTCCCCTGGGCTCAGGGTGGCCACAGGCCTCACCACCATCACCACTGCCGCTGCCTCTGCCACCTCCCTCATCGGTGGCCCTGCTGCCACCTCCACCCGGGCCACCCCCCCCTCCGATGGCAGTAGTGGCCGCCTCTCGATGGCAGTGGTGGCCTCTCGCCCCTCGGACCTGCAGAGCACGGGCCTTAATGTCTGCGAGGGTCCTGGCGCCAGTCCAGCCCCGGTAGGAGGACTCCGAGATGGGGACGATGCGGGGGCATATCTGGTAAGTGGGCTGACCTTTAACCACCCAGGGTGGTTTGATACGTGAAAGTTGTATCTGCAAAAGAAGAATTAGAAAACGGTTTTAACGGACTGGGTGTTTAGACCTAGACACTGCAAAGCTAAATTAGGATTCTAATAGCTTAGGGGCTATGGCCTAGACAATCAAATCATTTTCCTTAAAAATTAAATCGTCGTGGTCAAGAGGCTGTCCACACCACCACACCATTCCTAGAAGGTTCTGCTCAAGGGCTGCTACATGCTGCACTTCTAAATTTACACTCTGGTGGGACTACGCGAGCCACTATACAAAGAATCTACCACCACCTAATAAAAGAGTTCAAAACCCCACAGGAGCCCTGGCTGGTGTAGCTCAATGAATTGAGCAGGGGCTGCGAACCGGAGGGTTGCCGGTTCGATTCCCAGTCAGGGCACATGCCTGGGTTGCCAGCCAGGTCCCCAGTGGGGACCAGGTGAGAGGCAACCACACATTGATGTTCCTCTCCCTCTCTTTCCCCCTCCCTTCCCCTCTGTCTAAAAATAAATAAATGAATAATAAATAAATAAAATCTTTTAAAAAAACACAAACCCCACAGGAGTCTGGCCCCTGGAGGTGACTTCGGCAGAGTGAACAAACACGTGCAGCAGCAAGGACCCTCACGGCCCACTGTCAGATTGGTCTTAGGCACGGCTCTCTTGTAAAGGGCTCTACACACCCACATAACCATCGCCAGGGCCCGGCCAAGGGGCCCCACAATCTCCTGGCCCTCAAGGGGAAAGAGCCTCCTACCCGGATAGGCGGGACTTTGGGCTCCTCTTTGGTGGGCTGTGGCTTTTCGGAGTGAACACTTTCAATTGTGTTACGAAAGGACTGACGGTCTTCAAGCCGGGGCTTCTTTTCGGGAAAGGATGCAGAGGCTGCCTCCTCAAAGGACTTCCTCTTCTGATCCTTAGGTTCCTGATCAACAGTCTCCTGGTGCAAGCTGGGAATTCTGTCTGGAGAGGCAGAGGCCCGTGCCAGGACGTCTGGATCGGTCTGGATCCGAGAAGCCCCCGTTTCCACTGCGAATCTGGGACCCTCAGGGTCAGGCGCTGTAGAGGATGTGCCAGGCAGGTGGGGACTGCCTGCCCCTGCTGAGTCAGTCTTAGCCTCCCCGTCCTTGTAGAGGGGGATGTCTGGTGCCACAGATTGTGCATCTTTTACAATCCCTCCTTGGTCTAGCTCCTGTTTTTTGTACAGATTCCTTCTGGCTCTGGTTCGGAGATCTGGTCGAGAGCGTTTCTTGAAAAGCCCGTCTCGCTGCCGGGTGGCCGGACCACGCTGTGGCCGTGCTGATTCACCTGAGACACGCAGGTCATTCTTGATTCCAGCCTCCTCTTGGCCCACATTCTGCTGCAACAACTCTTCTCTGGTCAAACCCAATCTGCAAAGCAAATGCACACCATCAATCACAGGGCAGAGACACCACGTCTATTTTCTTTCTACGAATGACACACATCCAGATATTAGATGTCTTGGAATGAAATAAATCTGCAGTGCACAACACTAACCATAGGAAAACCCCCAGTCAGTTCCCTACAAATGGCGTTAAGCTAAATGAGCCAAGTCACTGCAACCTCCACACTCCCATCCAACCCAGAGTATGCATGACTGTCTTTATCCCCCAAAAGCTGGACCAGCACTCACAGCAACCAAGTGCCTTACTTCTGTCCATAGTAGTCCTCAAAGAATTTCTCTTTCCACTGCTCCACCTTCTTCTCCTTCTCCATTTCCTGTCGTATCCTGACTTGCATCTCATGAGTGAATTCACCTGGAGAGAAGTGAAACTTTCTGAGCACATGCATTCAGGGTACTCATGTGTCTTATGGAAAGCAGATCGACGTCCTCAGTTTTCAGTGACTTTGGTGAGTTCAGAGATCCTTTTTTACCCTCGCTATCTTCACACTGGCTCCCGTCTCCTCCAAAGAATCTCTGACATCATGCTTTCACTCAGGACAGAACTAACATGCCTGTTACAAGGGAAATTCATTCTTCCCTAGGGTGATTAGTCATAAAACAGCAAGCAACACACTATTCAAAAAAAGCACAACAAAACCCAACTGAACAGAAGAATCATTCTTACTTCCTGTGCAGAAAAAAGTGAACCTGGCAGGCCTGACAGCGCCCCCTTAGGAAGGCCCACTTACAAGGCTGGCCCTTGGCTGACATCTAGGAACCTGGATTTGGGGAGGGTTCCAGCCCCTAACTGATATGAATGGCTCACTGTGCCTAAGCTGTTTCTGTAAACAAGACAGTTTATGACGAACACCTGCTTTCCTTCGGGGAATCTGGAATTTGAGGACGTGCCAGGCACAGGCATGATACATGATTAGCTCCCAATAAAACCCTAGGCACCAAGTCTTTAATAAGCTTCCCTGGTACACTACATTTCACACATGCTGTCACAACTCGGTGGTGGGGAGACTGAGTGCATCCTATGTGACTCCACTGGGAGAGGACCTTGGAAGCTTGCTCCTGGTTTCCCTGGACTTCACCCTGGTCGACTTTTCCCTCTGCTCACTCTGTTGTGCATTCCTTTGCTGTAAAGAACTACAGCCGTGAAGAAGACTATACTGAGTGCTGTGAGTCCTCCTAATGAATCGACGAACCTGGAAGGTGTTTCAGGGACCTCCCAAGACACTTCCCTTGTTGCTTCCCCACAAAATTACATTAGGAGAAGCTAACAATCACTCCAAGTGACGAGGTCTAAAACAGAGCCTCTAATGAGATTAATGTGTAGGTCAATGTCACGGTGCACTTTCTTCCACCCACCCAGACAACACTACATTTACTGGAAAAAAAAGGAGTGGACAGTTTTAATAACGAAGAGGCAATGCAGATGGACCCAGACACACAAAATAATGGAAGCAATACTCTGAACCTTCTTCAGAGCCGTGGAGCACATCAACACCTGCCACATTTATTAGTACTGTGAGGAAAGCCTGCCTTATACTCATATCACTTGGGAAAAAAGAAGAGATTGGTGAAAATGAGTGTCTGAGTTTTAAACACCAGGAGATGAGTGACACCACCCATTGCAGGCACATCTCCAGCCATCAGAGACGAGAACCTCTACTCACCATCAGCCAGGCGCTCCCGCCAGCTCTGGGCCGCATGGGTGAAAAACTCATTATTCAGTGCACTGCTGCTGAGACGCAGCAGGCCATCTGTCCCCACCTAGAAGGATCAAGCAAACAATCCAATAAATAAAAAACTTAAAAAGACAACAGGACCCAGAGAGAAGCAAAGAGGAGGGCGTCTGTCCATACCTGTCTGTCCACTTCGGGCAGCAGGAAGAGGAGTTGCTGCTGGAAGTGGGATGGCAGGGCGTGAAAGGTCCGAGAGTTTATCAGGGCCCGGAGGTTGGTGTTGACAAGAATGGACCCAGGTGTCTCAAAATCTATCTCTTCCCCTCTGTTGCGCTTCATTTGACCTGTGATTTTTGAAGCAGTAAAAAGCAAGGTATAGATTTTCAGCTTCTTAAAGCAAAAAAGCAAATGCTAACTGAGGGGAAAATCTCTGGTGGCAGCAACCACGCCACCCAGAACTTACCGGCACACAATCTGCTCGACTGTCTGCCCACCCCACCCTCCATGTCACAACTACTCTTTCCACTGCCGTCCAACCTAACAGAACACGTGGGCTTGCCTCCTCTCGGACAAGACTGCACCAGGGCATGTCACAGCCTGAAGAGGACACTCTTCCCACAGAAAACCAGGCAGGGGGCAGGCTCTGATCTTCTCTCCAAAGCTGGAGAAGGGGCTCCACAAGTCAACTGGTGAACTGATGGAAGCGGGCGAGAGCAAACCGAGTGAGCACACCACGGGCAAAAACGCAGAAGCCTTGCCGTGAATGCGCCAAGAGGTATGATCTCCACGCAGGAAGGTACTAAGCGTTAAAGCCCAATGAAGTGTCAACACCTCTCACAGGAGGCTCAGCAGGTGTTACTTTTACTTTAAAACATCACTTAGAATAGAGACCTGTGAGGCCTCAGATTTAGCAGTGCTGACCAGCTAGAAAAGAAGACTTACTTTCCACTTGGGCAATGTGTCATTCTGATTTTCACAAGCCAAAACGAGCCCTCTTAATGGTTTCTGGTGACCCACTTACAAAAAACCTGCACGTGGGCTTTGAGATATAAATCCTGAAAGAGCAAACGGCACACTGGCCTTGTAAGGAGCCCACAGGGTGTGGGAGGTGCACTAGTGAATGTGTTTGCATCTCCCAAACTCAACTTGGGCTTCCATTCAACACGCTGACTGGGCCGGAGAAAGGGCACCCAACAGAGACTAAACTGCTGAGTGTCTGTGCACAGATGTGGCAGGATGTCATCAAAGAAAGAAAATGAATGTTGGAATTCTTCACTGAGAAGCTCAGAAGCAGTTTCCATTCCCTCAAACGCTGACTAAGCAAGTGCCACCGAGACAGGCACAGCCTAGGCCCTACAGGGAGAGACAAGGAGCAATATGGCACCGTCTCTGCCCACAAGGAGCTCTCTCACAGTCTAGCAGAGAAGATCTATATATGGGACAGGCAAAATGCAAGGTGGAAACAAACATAAAACAGAGGGCCACCCAAGATAAACTGCTAAAAGAAACAGAGTAGACTTCATGTCACTTGGCCTGCGGGGCCCCCTGTACAGGCAGAGAAATGAGCGCCAAGCCACTCACCTGTGGCTGGCTTCCGGAAGCCTCTCAGGAGCGGGGCAGGGTCCCGGGCGACCTCGGCCTGGCCACGAATAGCAGAGCTGCCCAGGGCCAGAGAGCCGCTGCTGCTGCTGGACGGGCTGCCGCTCTCGCCATCGGCGTGGCGGCCCGAGAACCCTGAAGGCACAGCATTCCACTGGTCAAAAGTATCACCCGCCACGCCCATGTCTCTCCGACAAGCTTTCCTCTTCTCCCAGCTGTCCCTGAGATGCTGCCAGTGATACTGGGTGCTTCCATGGCCCAGCCTTGGGCTGTGAAAGCTCAACCCCCCGTGGGCTGGCTTTAAAGCACCACGTAAGAAGGCTGCACTGCAGCCTCAGTGTGCACAGCACTGCGCCTTTCACAAAGCACCTGCACACTCCTTCACGGGACCCTCACAATCGCCCTGTGAGGCAAACGGGAGGGCACAGCAGAGCCCGGCACTGGTACCTAGGTCAGGTCTCACCACCACAGCATGCTGCCTGCCAGAGAAGGAGCTCCTGACTCTACTGGCATCGCACTACCTAGAGGTCAGAAACTGCTGCCAGAGGGAGGCAGGTGCCCAGGACCTGAGGAAGGAGCACCACAGTCAAGAGTTAACACATACCTGATGCAGATTCCACGTGGGCCCCGTTTACCTTCAGAGGTGTCAGCACAACTCGAGGCAGCATCACCCCAGTCTTTTTCTTCTGCTTGTTGGCCTATATTCCCAGAGGGAGTACAGAAGAGCCCCAGTCACCTGCAGGGCCACAGCAGCAGTCCCTCTCGACTACATCTCCAGTCCCTGTCTCGTAAAGCAGTTTGCACTGAACCAGCTTGGGCAGATAATGCCGCCAGCAGCACCGACTGCTCCTGGGCCAGGTGCCGGGCCCTGTGCCACGTGTCGCCCAAGCTGAAAAGAAGCTATCATTATCCCCATTTTACAGGTAAGGAACTGGTCTAAAGACCCAAAGCTAGTGCGTGAAAGGGCCATAATTCAAACTGCTGACCCCCGGGCCCGCGTCCTCCCCACTCTGCACTGCGCTCTACCTCTCCCTGGATTATCCAGCCATGGTAAAGAAAAAGACCAAATCCCTCTGCTCTCAGACCTATGACCCACTTTTTCTACGACCCACTTTTAAAGGGTGCTAACAGGTGGAGACAAACTGATGTTCTTCACTCTGCAAACACGCTCTCGGTTAACCGCAGGAGGGACAGTCCTGTCTGTGCCTGGCCTCACTGGTCCCCAACTCTCCGCCCTACCTGTGAGGAAGCTCTGTAGCTGTCCCTGGGATTGGAAAGAGGCCGACTCTGAGATTCCGTAGAGCAGGATGCATTTGAAGATGTTTCATCAAGTGACACTGGAAGAGAGGGAAATAAGTTAGTCCTTAGCAACTGCTTGTGGTTCTTCACCCACCTTGTTGAGGGCACTTACCATCATTTTCACCACTCACAGTGCTGGTCTCATTAGACCCACAGCTCTCCACATCGGCTGTGTCCTCCGGCTCTTCTCCCTCCACTGCAGCCGGACTGCGAGACCACTGCAGGGCATCCTTCTGTGACAGCCAAGGGAAACTCAGGTGAGCAAAACCCCACAAAACCCTCCAAGCCCAGTAGTCACCTCTAAATGTGTGCTGCCTCTCCCTTTCTAACCAACCTCTCTCAGCAGGTTCTCTTCATACATGTATCAAGAACGTTAGATAAAACTTTGCATCCAGTCATTCACTGAACATTTATGAGGTGCTGCCTATAAGCTATACCATGCTAGTTTCGGTGGGGGGGGGGGAGTTACTGGGAGTAGGAAACAGGGACCTGCCCTCAAGGAGCTGAATGGAGTAGGGGAGAAAATCACATTTACTACACCACCAGGCACGGTGAGAGAGGCACACAGAGAAAAGGGGCTGCAAAGAGAAGGCATCTAAACCGTTAAGTTTGAGGGAAGAGGGCATAGAGGACAGAAAGTAAGGAGCTGTGTTTTAAAAAATGTTAGCTTAAAAAATTTGAAATTAAAATAAAAAAATAAAAGACGCTAACTAGTAGGCTAATGGTTGGCAGTGGGGAGAAAGGAGGACGTTCTGGATAATGGGATGAGCAGCGCAGAAGAGTGTTCCAAACTCAGAGAGACCACACATTTCAGTAGGTGTGCGGGGAAGTGCGTGTGTGAGGAGGTTAGAGACCTCTCTAGCAAGAGGGCAGGCCACACTGTGTGCTGAGGGGTTAGGGTTTTGATTGTTTTCGAGTCTCTGAAGTCGGAAACGATTAGCTTTAGGAATGTCATTCTGTTAAGCGTGGGAAGTCTGGAGGCAGGAGAAGAGCTGGACCACGACAGAAGCGAAAATGACGAAGACCCAGACTGAAGTAAGAGGGCGGGAATGAAGCTGGAGTGCAGAGGGGGCTCCGCTCCAAGTTTTCATCCAAGTGCTTCTTCCAACAGGTGCTGCCGCGGAGTCTCAGAATTAAATTCCACCCATCCCCAAGGAAACTCAGGGGCTACCTCACACCTCAAACTAGGCAGGAGTACGAATGAACACTGGAGTTTGGAGAGAAGAGGAGTGGAGGTAAGTTGGGACAGGATGTCCTCTTCTTTGAATAAAAGGATGTGAAGAGAGTAGGTAAAATCATGGTACTAACCTCTCACAAATGTATCAGAAATTTACAAGGGAAACCCACAAAATTCTAACTCATCAATTTCATGGGTCCCTTTATCTACTATATTAAGTTTTTGCCAATTTATTTTCATCAGTTTAAGCCCAAATCAGGTTGACTTAATAAAAAAGAAAGTGACTTTTTCCATCTTTATCTCTTTTGTCTACTGGCTGGAAATGCTTCTCAGAATCAAAAGCTAAAGAACATTTTTAGTATTAAACTTGCAATTATGTTTATTAACTGCTACATTCTTGGAACAATGCAACAAATTTCTCTCTGGCCCCACAGGTAAACTAAGATAAACCCTTCATTGATGAACAGAGGAGGTCTATACACTGGCACAACCGATCCCAAGACTCTGGTTCTAGCAAAACTGTGGGGAAATCATGCACACACTGTTGGTGGGCATGAGAACGGTGTCAAAAGGTTCAGACACTGCCAATGGGAAAGTGAACTGCAAGTGAAACTGAAAAAAAATGTATGTACATTTAAGCAAACACTTCTATTTCTGAGACACAAAATGTTTTTAAATACAATATACTTAAAAAATAATTCTTCAAAAAGAAAATTAATGAACTGAACTAAATTAAGATTCCTCTGTTCAGCAAAAGATACCATTAATGGAATAAAAAAGGACAAGTTACCTATGGAGGTGGAGAAGATGTTTGCAACTCATATAACCAATAAAGAACTTGTATCTAGACCAGGGGTGTTAAACTCATTTTCACCGGGGGCCACATCAGCCTCGCAGTTGCCTTCAAAGGGCTGAAATAATGTTAGGACTGTATACATGTAACTGCTCCTTAACTGTTAAGGAGTTGAAATTATATTTGGCCCTTTGAAGGCAACCCCAAGGCTGATGTGGCCCCTGGTGAAGATAAGTTTGATACCCCAGATCTAGACCATATAAATGAGTAAAAAAATAAAAATAAAAATACAGAAGAAAAATAGGCAGATGCCGTGAATTAGGCACCACCAAAGAGGGTATCTGACAACATTCACATTAAAAGGTATTTAATGTAACAATGAGGAAGACACTAATGCAAATTATGCAAATTAAAACCACAATGAGGTATCATCACATCTTTAAGAACAGCTAAAGTTTAACAACACCAAGCAGTGTTGGGGAGGATGAGAACAGGTGCACTGAAAATGGGCCCCACCGTGTGAGACTGGAGTTTGGCATCATCTGGTACAACTGAAAACACAAGCATCCTATGACCCAGCAATGTCAGTCCTCGGGCAGATTCCCTAGAGAAATACATGTCTATACACACCAAAATTCACACCCACGTGTCAACAGCATCACCATCAGTAACATGGGCTATGAACAACCAAAGTGCCTGTCATCAATAGAATCAATATATGGTTAGTGTACTCAATACATGGGCATTATAAAATAAAAAACGAGCCAACTACAGGTCCGCGCCACAATATGGATTCTTAGAAACAAAATACTGAATAAAAGTACAAAAGAATGCATATCGTAATAATTCCATCTATAAAAAGTTCAGAGACAGACAAAACTAAACTATGTGTTGGGGATGCAAATACAAGTGGGAAATAATAAAGAAAAGCAAGAAAATAACTTCCATAAAGTCAGGACAGTAGTCACCTTTGGGGGAATGAAGGGGGTTGTAATTAGAAAGGGTTATGTGGTGGCTCCTGGCTACTGGCCAGTTAGATGTCTTGGTCTGAAGAGCAGTTAAAAAGGTGTTTACAGGCATATGCCTCAGAGAGATTGCAGGTTCGGTTCCAGACCACCACAATAAAGCAATAAAACGTCCCGAGAACTATTTGGTTTCCCAGGAATAAGAAAGTTAACTTTACACTATACTGCTGTCTATTAAGTATGCGATAAATAGCACTAGGTCTTAAAAAAACAATGTACATGCCTTAATTACAAAACATTTTATTGCTAAAAAATGCTAACCATCATCTGAGCCTTTGGCAAGCCATAATCTTTCTTGCTGGTAGAGGAACTTGCTGACCGGCTAAGGACAGTGGCTGCTGAAGGGTGGGGTGACTGTGGCATTTTTTTAAGACAACAATGAAGTTTGCAGCACCAACTGATTCTTCCTTTCATGAATTATTTCTCTGTAGCATGAGATACTATCTGATGGCACTTTACCCACAGCAGAACGTCCTTCCAACTTGGAGTCAACCCTCTGAAACCCTACAACTGCTTTATCAACTAAGTTTATGTAATATTCTATATCCTTTGCTGTCACCAAGAGTAGATTCCACCTCAAGAAACCACTTTCTTCGCTCATCCTTGAGAAACAACTCATCTGTTAAAGTTTTGTCAAGAGACTGCAGCAAGCCAGTGACACCTTCAGGCTCCACTTCTAATTCTAGTGCTCTGCCATTTCCACATCTGCAGCCATTTCCTCCAGTTAGGGTTTGAACCCCTGTAGGTTATCCATGAGGGTTGAAATCAACTTCTTCCAAACTCCTGTTAATATGAGTCTTTTGATCTCTTCCCATGAATCACCTATGTCCTTAATGGCATCTAGAATGATGAATCCTTTCCAGAAGATTTTCAATTTATGCTGTAGATAGGAATCACTACCTACAGCAGCTACAGCCTTACCAAATGTATTGCTTAAATAATGAGACTTGAAAGTCAAAATTACTCCTCGATCCAAGGGCTGCGGAACGGATGTTGTGTTAGTAGGCATGGAAACAACATTAATCTCGCTGTATCTCTCCATCAGAACTCTTGGGTAACTGAGTGCGTTGTCACTGAGCAGTAATATTTTGCAAAGAATCTTTTTTCCCTGAGTACTAGATCTCAACAGTGGGCTTAAAATATTCAGTAAGCCAAGACAAACAAACGTGCTGTCACCCAGGCCTTGTGGTTCCATTTGCAGAGTACAAGCAGAGTAGATTTAGCATCATTCTTAAGGGCCCTGCCCCAGGATTTCCAGAATAGCACTATCAAGCACTGGCTTCAATGTAAACCCACCAGCTGCCTTAGCCCCTGCTAAGAATCAGCCTGTCCTCTGGAGCTTTGAGGCCAGGCACTGACTGCTCTCTAGCTATGGAAGTCCCAGACAGCATCTCCTTCTAACATAAGGCTATTTCATCTACATGGAGTCTGTCGTTTAGGGTCGCCACGCTCATTACTTAGCTACATCTTCTGGGTGACGCATCTCCTTACATCAGCCACAGCTGCTTCACTTTACACTTTCATGTTACGGAGATGGCTTCTTTCCTTAAACATCACGAACCAACTTCTGTTAGTTTCAAACTTTTCTTCTGAAGTTTTCTCAACACGCGGTCTTCAGAGAATTGGAAAGAGGGCCTTGCTCTGGATAAAGCACTGGCTTAAGGAATGTTGTGTTTGGTTTTATCTTCTATCCAGACCACTAAAACTTTCTCTGTATTAGCAATAAGGCTGTTTTTGCTTTCTTACCATTCGTGTTTTTAACTTCCTTCAAGAGCTTTTCCTTTGCATTCACAACACGGCAAACTGGCACAGGAGGCCCAGTTTGGGCCAACCTAGGTTTTCGACACACCTCCCCTCACTAAGCTTAATCGCATCTAGTTTCTGATTTCAAGGGAGAGATGTGCACCCTTCCTTTCACTTGAACACTTAGAGGCCATTTGTGGTTACGAACTGGCCCAATTCCAAGTTACTCTTGTGTTGCGGGGACCAGGGAGGCCCAAGGAGAGGGTTTAGAAAGATGGAGTAACCGCCAGTCAGAGCAGGCAGAGCAGGCACAACATTTACCGGTGAAGGTCACCGTCTCATGTGATGAATGAATGCAGGTCATGGCACCGTGGAACCATTACAACAGTGTAGCACTGAAGACCTCTGATCCCAGATCACTTAAGAACTATGCTAATAAAGTGTGAAATACTGAGAGAATTACCAAAATGTGACCAAGAGACAAAGTAAGCAAATGCTGCTGGAAAAATGGCACTGACAGACTTGCTAGAGGCGAGGTTGCCACAAACTTTCAATTTGTTTAAAAAAGAACGCGCATCTGTGAAGTGCAACACAGCAAAGCACTAAGTATGCCTGCCCAGTACTCCCTCAAGGACACTGCTATACACAGTCATTTGAAAAACAGCTGCAGAATCTTTAATAAGAAAAATGTTGATGAAGCAACAAGTGAATTAAGCAGTTAAATTTCATTCCATCATGTTTTTAAAAGTAAAAGTTGTGTGACTGTGTTTGCATAAACAAAAGACAAAAGAAATATACCTAAGGTGTTAACCAACACCACCTCTAGGTGGTGGAGTTGTGAGTACTTCACTGTCTTCTTGACTTTGGGTATTTTCTACAATTAAATTGTTGGGGGGAGGGGGTGGCGGATTTGTTTGTTTTTTTGGTGATCAAGAAAATAACATTTAAAAAGAAAAGTTAGGATGCTAAGCACTTGACTACCAGCTAAGTCAAATTTCCTTCCTCTAGATCCCAGAACCTAGGGAACACAGTGGTGACTACAAATCTCATGAACTAAACAAACAGAAATACTGTCCACTTGTTTGCAATTCAAACTACCCAAGGTTTCTAAGGTCATATATTTTCAGTAAAAACCAAACCGGAGGAAAAAAACGTTTTTTAAAACAGATTTTATTTTATGTTTAGAGAGAGGGGAAGAGAATGAGAAAGAGAGGGAGAGAAACAGCAATGTGCAAGAGATAATCAATTGGTTGCCTCTCGCACACCGCAACTGGGCACCTGGCCTGTAACCCAGTTCCGTACCACCCTGACTAGGAATCGAACCAGCAACCTTTTCAGTTTCCTTTGGGTTCACAGGCCAGCAGGCAGCCCACTGAGCCACACCAGCCAGGGCAAGAACAAAACTTTTATGAAAATAAAAGCAGGATTTGCTATTCTACTTCTGCATTTTTAAATTGTTACTCTTAAGTTTGATGTAATTAACTTTCTAAACATTATTTCTTGAATTTTCACAAAAATGAAGTGAGTTATTAAAAAGTATAGGCACTAGAAAATATGCCCTAGGACTCAAGATTTTAAATTTTTTCAAGGGTATTTTCCATCAAGAAAATTTTTAAAAAATTAACAGTTAATGGGTGACCACTCACTAAAGCCTGAATATAAACAATAATACAAGACAACACTGGGATATCTGAATGTGGCCTGCATAATAGATGGCAAGGGTGCATTAATGTTAAATTTTCTGAGTGCAATAACTGTGTTGTGCTTATGTAGGAGCATGGCCTTGGATCCCGTGTCCTTTCCCTCATTTTAAAAACTGAGTTAGTATACTTTACCACACAGAGTGAAGTGCACAGATTTTAAGTATACTCTCTGGTGAGTTTTGACAAACACACATCAAGATACAGAACACATCCAACATCCCTGAAAGTTCCTTTGTGCCTCTTCCTCGTCAAGCAATCAATCCCCTTTCTACACTGGCCCTTCGACCTGTTGAGACAACGGTGGTTCTCATTTCTATCACCGAAAATTTATCTTGCCTATTCTTGGTCTTCATATGAATGACACCATACAGTATACACTCCTTTGGTAAGGCTTCTTTCACTCCGCCTAATGTTCGTAAGACTCGTCCGTGTTGTTGCGTGCCTCAGTATCCCTGTTTGTTATTACAGGGTGGTGCTCACATGCAAACTTTTGTTTGTTCTCTGTTGAAGGACATCTGGGTTATTTCCAGATTTTGGCTATTATGAATAAAGCTACTATAAACATTTTTGTACACAATTATTTTTTTAAAGATTTAATTTATTTTTTGTCAGGGGGTGGGGGGAAAGGAGGGAGAAAGAGAGGGAGAGAAACATCGACGTGTGAGAGATACATCAATAGATCAGTTGCCTCTCACACTCCCAACTGGGGACCTGGCCTGAAACTCAGGCATGTGCCCTGACTGGGAACTGCACCTGTGACCTTTTGGTTCACAGGCTGGCACTCAATCCACTGAGACATACCAGCCAGGGCCTCATGCAGAACTTTTTATGACAATGTTTTTCATTTCTCGTGGGTTAGTATCTAATAGTAGAATTGCTGGGTATAAGATAGATGAATGTTTCACTTCATTTTTTAAAACTGCCGAACATTTCCAAAAAGTTACACTCCCAAAGCACTAAGTTCTGTGCTCCACACCCTCACAACCCTTGCTGTTGTCGGTCTTATTTTGGCCGTTCTAGAGGGTGCAGTGGTACCTGATTGTGGTTTTAATTCTCATGTTCCTGATGACAAAAGATGCTGAGCACTTTTGAATGTGCTTATTGGCCATTCTCATCTCTTCCTTTGTTAGGTATCTCTTCAAGTCTTTTGCTTATTTTTTGAGTTATCTTTTTTTTAAATTATACTCATAGGAATTCTTTATTCTAATTAATCATGGGCATGAATTACGTTCACAAACACATTTTAGACACTTTTATTTAGAAGTAATTTTAAATTTAGAAGAAGACTTAAATTTACAGAGAAGCTACAAGAATAAACGTAATACAAAGAATACTTGCCATATACTTTTTACCCATAGTCACCTATTAACACAAACAAATGGTTTTAAAATACATAAATTGTATTAGTTTGGCAAGTCAACTGGGAAAGAGGCTAGTAATGGGGAATAAAATGCAACCAGCAGTAATAAA